>MU224360.1:151783-235740 GCA_018584345.1 Thuja plicata
TAGATTGAGCAGCCATCCTCTACCACAGCCACCACTGCAGGACTTGAATCCTGCAAGGTATGTGAAGAGTATTTTTGTATATTGATTGGTATGGTATCTAAGTTAGGAGTAATTCATGGGATTCTATATTTTTTATTGCATATTTGTATAGAGAATTTTAAGACACATTTGACAAGGAATTTCATCAAGCATTGTAGTTGGGAAGATTACTGAATTCATTTTGACTTCCTTTTAACCGAATTTATAGATTACATTTGTGTTCTTTATTGGAAAGCACTAGTATACATGGTATGATTATTCTTTAAAGGGTACTAACTCAATGGAAGAGCACCTACTTTACAAGTAGGAGGATAGTGGTTCGATTCTATCATGTCCTAATATGACTAAATATATGATTAAATTAATGACTAAATATATGACTAAATAAATAACTAAATATACGACTAAATAAATGAATAGATTAACCAAATACATGACTAAATAAATGACTAGATTAACTAAATATACGACCAAATATATGACTAAATAAATGACTAGATTAACCAAATATACGACTAAATAAACTACTAAATTAATGACTAAATTAACCAAATATATGACTAAATTAACGACTAAATAATTAAATAAATGACTAAATTAATGACCAAATCAATGACTAAATTAATGACCAAATCAATGACCGAATTAATGATTAAATTAATGATCAAATAAACTACCAAATGACCAAATAAACGACCAAATAAATGACTAAATATATGACCAAATCAATGAACAAATAAATGACTAAAATAGTTTAGTCATAAATTTGGTCACGAGATAAATGACCGGCAATAAACTACCAGTAGTCACGTGACCAAATTTGGTCATTTATCTACAATTTTTGGTAGTTTATTTGGTCATATATTGTTATTTTTGTACTAGTGCATAAACTGTAGCAATCTGATTGCATGATACAATAAGTATAACCTGAACCATCAGAGGGTTAGGTCTAGTTGTGGAAACAAAGACTATTAGACAACCACCCACTACCGATTCAACTTGCACATAAAAATTCCAAAATAAACAACACATTCATAACATTTTTTACTCAAGTACAATCAAAATAAATTAAGCAAAAGGAACCAAAGATACAGGAGACTGTCCCGTACGCAATGTCACAGTGGTATGACTAAACTCTAGCAACAATGCACCCAAATTCTGCATGATAATTCCATTTCACATAGTAGAAGACTCCATAGACCTCAACACTTACCATTGGGTAATTTCTCTTATCACATTATCATCCTCACATGTTTGCACATGTACTTCATTTTATAATTGAGGATGATTTGCATTGAGTGGACATGTGATGCCACCTAGTGTGGTCGATAGGTTATCATTTGCATATCTCCTAGTTATCATGCATTGCCTATATATTAAGGCATATCTACATTTTTGCATTAATTGGGCTTTATTGTATTATTGAACATTATTGAATCCAGTCAATTAAGGATCATATCATTTTCCTATCTCTCTTGTGCTATTATTTGAGCTTCCAAACCCTGGAATTTTCATTCATTGCCTTAGGAAAACTCTTACATGGTATCAAATTCATTGGAGCATTCATTGATTAGCCTATTTGGAGAGTTTTTTTGCTTTATTCATTAAAGGCCTTGATTCAGATTTGGAGGTGCAAAAATTTGTGGGAGTGTCTAGAGAAAGATTTGACCTCACCATTGCATCGGGGTGGCCATTCTGGTGAATTTTGACTATAAATTCACCTCTATTGGGTGAAAGTCAAATCCAAAGCAAAAAAAAATTAAATGGGGCACGTAGGACCCTATCTGTAGTGCGGTACATTTTTCCACAATTTTTAATATTTTTCAAATCTGTTCCATTCTTATTTTTTTCTTGTAAGATATTTGGGGTTACACCCCTGGGTATGTGCAGGATCATGGTATGCCAAGCTATGGCCTGAAGTGGCAATAAAAAATTAGAAAATCAGGGTTAGTCAACTTGACGTAAAAATTTGGACATCTTATCAACCTTATGTGAAAAATTTCTAAGAATAGAATCTATAGGAAATTGAATGTAGTTTCTAAACTACTAGCCCTTTTCTAAAAAAACATTAATCTAATTGTTGAAAATTTTAGATTTCAATGCAGCAGTACAAAAATTTTAGAAAAAAAGATAAAAAGTATGTGTGTGCCTGACCACCTTAATCACAATCAAATCATGATATATTTTCTCAAGATTCTAAATATAAGTAGTAGACGCATGCCCAGATGTGACGCATATTTTTGTGTAATTTTTTCTGAAATAAATAATTAAGTATGAATTTTCCGCTACGACTTTTTCAGAATAATAAAACTCCCATGTTTGACCACCTTAACTAATTTTAAACTTTACAAAATTGATTTTTTTTTCCTTATAGTAGGTAAAGCATAGAATGTGACGCATGTTTCCGATTTCAAAAATGTTAAACCACGAAGTTATAGAACTTTTTTTTTTCAATCAGTTTGTCAATCAAGACTTTAGAGGTAACTCAAGTAGAAAATAAGTAATAATTACTTATTGAACTCAAAATTTGACAACAATTGTATTGATGGAAAGCTGATAATATCTTTAAGAAACCCTTTTTGTTTCATCGATTTCGGGTGGAAAAAGGTCATCAGCTACATGGTAGAAGTCTGGAGACTAGAGGAAATATGATAAACACATTTTTTGGGTTGATCATCCACATTTGACATTGCAAATCCAAAACCCGAGGCAAATATCAAGGCTAATCGAATATGAGATATTATCAGAAATGAGATATTATTGGATATCCTATATGTCCCGCCCAAATTTTGCTTTCCATTTGAAATTTCAACATTTTCAATTTTGATTTTAGTTTTTTAGTTTTTTATAGATTTCATATTTCATATTTTATAATATTAATATTATATAAATACTAGATGATAATAGCATTAGTATTAATAAATTAGTTCATTTTTTTTAAAGCAAAAGTGGATGGGCCCACTATATATATTATTATTAATAATAACCTGATTCGAAAGCTCATCCGGGAAAGAATCAGGAAGAAAACCCAGAATCATTGCTTAGTACAAAATCTTGATCCATGGTATTTTCAACATCCATGACATGATCAAGGGATCAAAATACATATATGAGGTACATTAACTTAACTAGTCCTAGCCACGATATCAGCCCCATGGGCACAAAAAAGTATTATAATTATCTAGTCCTAGCCACGTTATCAGCCACATGGGCACAAAATTTTAATGCATATTTCAATATGTATACAATACAAATTTTGTGCTAAAAAATCTGCATTCGGCTCACGAGCTGTCACCCCCTGGTAATGAATCATTCCTCCATCTTTGCTGCTTCATTCTATGGACATTCAAGTTGAGGGTGCAAACTCCATCCCTCATTCCATTCATTTGTTCAGCCCGAAGTATTGGGCATCTCCCCACCAGTGCCATGTGACATCGGTACATTCAAATTCCATCCTGAAGTGCCCATGGGATTCGATACCCAACCACTCCTCTTTTTTGGGTTTTCTACCGGCTCCCAACTAGTTTCATCAGCAGGAGCGAATTTAGGTGGCTGGGTTCGAATCTCTGCACACCCAGTACCGTGGGGCATCGATGTATTTGAAGTCTAGCCCAACGTGCCCATGGGAGTCAAATCCCAACCACTCCCCTGTTCCATGTGAGCTTCCGGCTCCCAACCAGTTACAACAACAACAGCGGGTTGAGTAGGCCGAATTGGAGTCTCTGCACCTCCATGTTCTGGAGCGATGCCAGCATACCACATATAAGGCACAACTTTTAACACATTTCTGAAGTCTCTCCTTCCTCCCAGAAATTCCACTCATTGGAGGCCGATGGTTTCCAATTCGAGGGCTGACTCATAGAGACTAGTGTTAGAGAAGAAGGGTTCAGTAACCCTAGAAGTTGTAGAAGGGCACCCACAGTTTTTCTCACCCTACATTCCAACTACACACCAAGAACCCTCACAGTAACTTTGAGAACATTATTCAAATGCTTAGCATTCTGACATTCGAGCATTCATTTTATCCCGTCATATGTTGCCATAAAATCATGAGATTGCAGTAATTGATGGCAAGAAAATAAAGCCCCCACAAGAGCTTGACCATTCCATAAATCATAATGTTGCATGGCATGTTTTAAATTATTCCCAATCCAAAATTTCTCGTGGACAACTTTAAATGCAAGTATTTCAACCAAATGCGCAGACTGTATCAAATCCATTACGTTGGAGAAGAAGATCGATACTAGCTGGGAAGGGTATAAGAACTGCTTAGAGGTGGGTTTTAAGTGTTCATCACTAATTATCTGCTTAAGTGCCCGTTTGATGGAGGATGAGTGAGCTATGAACATACTATCTAGAACAGAGTCACTGATAATTGCAGGTGACACCTCTTCATTATCCCTTGGCACTAACCAAATCATGTAGTTCTTGGGCAGCACCTCTCTGTGAAACTGGGAGCATGAGTCACAATGGATGCAGACTTCAGCAGGAGCCGCCATTACAAATTTATGTTATTCCCAAATGTAATGTGCACTGTATAAATAGAGAACCCCAAGGTTTGCGGATTCCAAAAACATTCAATTCGAACGATTACTACATTCTGTGCCATTGAGTACCGCATCCCACTTGGAATGGCTTATGCGTGTGGACTTTATTGATCCATGTGATTTTTATTTGATCAATGATCTTCACAAATTTCTTGGTAAATCTATCCCTGTACAAATTCCTCCACGCATCCCTGCGATATCATGTTTGAAGAACATTTCCGAATGTTCAGTTGCCTTGATATTGGGTGCTTGTACGAAACCACAGGATAATGAGTTGGCAATAAATACTCATATGTTGTCAAGTGGTTTATCTTCTTTAATAAGCTTTCGGAGGTCATCATTCTTTGCAATGAAATCAATTGATTTAACTGCTGAAATCATAATCCCGTCACACCCCAAATTCGATAGCATGTCTACTACTTTGTTTCCTTCGCGGAGTGTATGGGAAAAAATCACTTCTTGAAACTTGTCTAACAGGGACCAAATTTATAGTTTGAGAATATAAGTGAGTTGCCAGGAAAATAAATTAGAACATTATATTAGTATTGTATAATAGTATAATAGTAGTATTATATTATATTAATATTAGTATGATATTTAGTAATATTAGTATCAATATATATTATTATTTATATTAGTATTATATATTATTATTATATTATATGAATTAGCATTATATTAATATTATTTATATTATAATAATAATGCCTAGGAGAGAGAGAGAGAGAGAGAGAGAGAGAGAGAGAGAGCACCCTCATGCTTATGATGGTCTTCACGGGTTCTAGTTTGTTAGGATTTTATTTGAAGTATGTGTGGATCCTTAGGATCCAAATAATGTAATCTTGAAGATTATTTTGTAAGACTAAGAGTCTTTGAGGTACAATATAAACCTTAAGGGTTTCTTAAGTCATTGGGCTTGGATGTGACCCCAAGGGGTCTAGCATAGGGTCTTATGGTTTGTTAGGTGTTTTTGGGTTTCTTACAACCTTAGGAGTTTTTGTTTGTATGTTGTTTTGGTTTCTCTTTTGGTCACTTGTGTCAAAAGTGTTAACATGTGGTCGTGCAACTTTTGAAAGTTGCATTTTGCAACTTTTTAAATGTTGCTTGCACTTTGCACATATGATGACCAACGGTCACAACCAACTCTCAGGTAGTTAGGGTCATTTAGAGTGGTCTTTATAGTCTCATAATTCTTCTTGGATCGATAGATGATGATGTATGCAAGATTGATGGTTACAGAGAAATAAAGAAGTTTGATTTCGAGAATTTTTGGAATCTTTCTGTATTGTACGTGCACACAGAGAAACACTTGGATGCAAAACCAATTTTATAATTAAGGTGCTTTAGTTACCTTTCATGTGCAACTGGTCTGACCTTCTAATTCAAAACGAGTGAGAGCTATCAATTTTTCTATCAGACTTGGTTTGAAACCCTCCATTTTCAGGGTTGTATCACAAATGGAGCCCTAACTTGCACTTGGACCAATAGATTCTCGCGTTCTTTGGTGAAATGCAAGTTAGGTTAGTATTTATTTTTTCCCAAAAGCTCAGTGTTAGGTGAGTCGGCTTGGGAGGTCTACCATCAAGCCCTAGTCTAAACTCGATTGGGTTTAGTCTAGCAAATGTATGGAAATAGGTGTATTTCCAAATGTAGGAGTTGCAAAATGCAGTGAATGTTGGAGACTCCTTAGTTGGAGTTAGGAAAACACTTCCAAGAGGTCGGATCCATTCCATGATCCCGTTTCTCATTATTTTCCTTGTAAACCAAATCTATGAGGCCTATTAGGTTTTTGTACTAGATTGGGGTTTGAGAGTGCTGGAGTGGAGTTGGGTTTTGGACTCTTTGTGAATTGAGAGTGTTCTAACTATGTCATTGAAAATTTAATTGAATGGTTATGTGAAGTTTGTGTGTTGGGATAAGCATAAGAATAAGGGAACAAGAAGTAACCCTGACAAGCTTAAATGCTTATTGTTAGTGCTCATCACATCTTAAAGGTGGATTGCAAGGAGTTGTGTGGGTCCAATACCTACTGTTGCGCAAGTTCTGCATCAGGTGGTATAAAAGCCTTAGAAGAATCTATTGGGGAAAATACTATGACAATGGGAGATAAGATAAAAGACCAACATGAGGAAGAGGTTCCATCAAGGACCACTAATGTAGAATTGGCCAAGATAGTCAAAGAGCAAGTGGCCAATAAAAAGAGAATGGAAGAAGAGATAGAGAGGTTGAAGAGCATCCAAGCATGGAAAAGTGTTGGTGGAGATTTTGAAGAAGAAGATGAAGAAGAGGGTGAGTAGCAATATGAAAGAGTAGCTATACCTAAAGACCAAGTACCATTCCTTGATGCCCTTGAAAAGGTAGGAAGAAAAGACAACAAGTCATATATACTTGTGTTCCTTGGAAAGATGAATCCAGAGGAGTACATGGATTGGATAGAGGCTTTAGAAAATCGCTTTGAATTTGATGATGACTATGGAAATCAAAAAGTAAAACTTGCCAAGTAGAAGATGAAGGGTCCTACTTTAAGTTGGTGGAATTTCATTCAGAATGAAAGGATAGAGGATGGGAAGAATCCAATTTCTTCATGGAGAAGAATGGTAGTAGAGGTTAAAAAGCAATTTGTTCCAGAGGATTATGAGGTGGTGTTACATAGAAGACTACAAAATCTAAAGAAAAAGGATCTAGATGTAAGCACCTATATAGAAGAATTCCATAGAATGAATCTCAAAGCTAAGGTACTTGAAAATGAAAAACAAAAGTTGGCAAGATACCTAAATTGGCTTAAATATGGCATTCAGGATTAACTCAGTTTATTTAATCCAGAGACAATGCATATGTGCTTCCAAATGGCACTTAGGATTGAAGAAAAAAAACGAGGAGAGGAGATCAGATTAATAGAGGAAGAGGTGGTAACTTCAAAGGAAGGGGTAGGTTAAATGGTAGAGGTTCATCACCTAGGCCACAAGGAGAGTCAAGCTAGCAAGAGCATGAAAGGGAGTCCAATTCCAGAGGTAACTTCAGAGGGGGAAGAACAAACAATAGATGAAGATTTGGAGGTAGAAGTTCACATGTGTCACTGGTAGATGTTTCTCCTACAACCAAGTTGGTCATCAATCTTTTAGGTGTCCAGAGAAGGAAGGCACAAGCACTCAAGAGGGAGAAATGAGAGTTCAATTAGCACAAGAGGAGGATTTCCATAGCATGACTTCATACCATACCACCACATCAAGACCAACATATCCTGAACATGGAGAGTGTATCATGTTTAATAGGAAAATCTTGAAGGTGCCAACCAACAAGGAACCCCCACAACAGAAAGCCTTTTTCAGAACCACATGCAAGGTAAGTGGAAAAATTTGCAAAGTTATTGTTGACTCTGGTTCTACAGATAATTTATCTTATGTTGAAATGATTGGTTTAAAAATAATACCCCACCCTTACCCCTACAAGGTATATTGGTTAAGGATCAACAAATACTAGTTGATGAACAATCTTGGGTAGAGTTCCAAGTAGGAGCATATAAAGACAAGTTTCTCTGTGAAGTAGTCAACATGGATGCTTGCTACTTATTAGTAGAGAGACCATGACAGTATGATGTAGATGCTCAACATAGCGGAAATAAGAATGTCTATAACCTAACTAAAGATGGTGTACGTTATAAAATGACACCCATGCCTGATGATAGTAAGGATAGGTATCTAGTGACCAATGTTATACTAGTGAATGAGAAGGAGTTTTTGACGGTCCTAAAAGAAAAAGATACACCTTGTTTTTCTATTATTATAAATCCAAAACATGAGTCCAAGGAGAAACCCAAGGACAAGGAACTAGTAAGGAATGTTGGCCCCAAGGAGGTGCAAGACTTGTTGACCAGATGTAAGGGTATAGTTGCTGACAATAGTACAAAATCTCTGCCACCTAAAAGGGAGATTAGCCATTGTGTTGACCTTATCCCTGGTGCCACCTTACCTAACAAGGCTGCCTACAAGTTGACCCCTGAACAAAATGAAGAATTTACATGACAAATCCAAGGGTTGTTAGAGAAGGGTTTCATTAGAAAGAGCATAAGCCCCTGTGCAGTTCTAGCAGCGCTAGCACCTTAGAAACAGTGTACATGGAGGTGGTGTATGAACTCTAGAGCCATTAACAAGATAAAAATAAGATATAGGTTTCCCATGCCAGATATTGAGGACTTAATGGATTTTTTGGGAGGGGCAAGGTATTACTCCAAGACTGATTTAAAAAGTGGCTATCACCAAATCAGAATCAGAGAGGGAGATGAGTGGAAGACAACTTTCAAGACCTATGAGGGATTATTTGAATGGGTGTTTATACCTTTTGGTCTCTCCAAAGCCCCTAGTACATTCATGAGGCTCATGAATGAGGTTCTTAAATATTTCATTAACCATTTTGTTGTTGTATATCTAGATGATATATTAATTTTCAATAATGATAAACATGAGTATCTAATACATTTGGATATGGTATTGAAAAGGTTTCATGAATAATAGTTAAGGATCAACTTGGAGAAATGTGTGTTCTTACAGGGAGAGCTTGTGTTCCTTGGTTTCGTCATCTCAAAAGGTAATCTTAAAATGGATCCCTCTAAGGTAGAAGCCATCTTGAATTGGCCAACTCCTAAGTCTGCTAATGAGGTAAAAAGCTTCCATGGACTTGCTAGTTTTTATACAAAATTCATTAAGAATTTTAGTGGGGTTAGTGCTTTGAAAGATATGTATAAAGGTGATGAAGACTTCAAGGAAGCCTATGAGGTTTGTATGGAGTTAGGGGACATATATCATATTGAATTTTCAGAGTTTATCATTCAAGAAGGCCTAATTTTTAGGGTAGTCAACTTTGTATACCTAATTGTTCCATGAGGGAGAATATTGTCCAAGAAAAACATTGTGGGAGTTTGTCAGGGCACTTTGGCATTGACAAGACCCTTGAGCTAGTTCATAGGTTCTACTTTTGGCCTAAAATGGAGTTTGATGTAAGACGATTTGTAGAAGGTTGTTTGATATGTCAGAGAGCCAAGGGTACAAGTTCCAATGTAGGTTTGTATACACCTTTGCCCATACCCACTAGGCCTTGGGATTCAGTCAACATGGATTTTGCTTTGGGTCTTCCAAGGACCAAGGCTAGATATGATAATGGATATTTGGTTGTAGATAGGTTTTCCAAAATATCTCACTTCTTACCTTGTAAGACCACCCATGATGCATCTAGTATTGTTGGCCTTTTCTTTAAGATATTGTAAGACTGCATGGTTTACCCCTCACCATTGTTGCAAACAGGGACCCCAAGTTTATAGGATACTTTTGGCCTACCCTTTGGAAGAGGCTTGGAAAAAATTTGTCTATGTCATCTGCCTATCACCTCCAATAAGATGGGTAAACTTAGGTTATCAATAGGTCCCTTGGAAACTTGTTGAATTGTCTCACTAAGGAGTATGGAGCCACTTGGGACACTATCCTACCACATACAAAGTTCTCCTATAATGATTCTGTCAGTAGGAGTACATGCCTTAGTCCTTTTCAAATTATTTATGGCAAACACCCTAGAGGCAGCTTAGAGCTCAAAGATGTCAAGGATATCGATTAGAGAAGTGCATTAGTTGATGACTTTGCAGAGGTCATGAAGGATATCCATCAATAGGTTAAGGAGAGACTCATGCATTCTTCTTCAAAGTACAAACAAGAAAAAGATACTAAAAGGAGATACCTTCGGTTCACAATAGGGGATATGGTCATGGTCCACCTTAAGAAAGAGAGACTTCCCAAAGAGAAGTACACCAAGTTACATATGAAGAAGATTGGCCCTTTCAAAATTCTCAAGTAGTGTGGGCCTAATGCTTATAAAATTGATTTACCTTCTGACATTAGTTTATCTCTCATCTTTAAAGTTGCAGACATATATGCCTATATAGGGCCTCCTAGTGTTGTTTATGATGGAGGTTCCATTGCTCCCATTCCTCCAAATGTGCTTAAGGATCTTCCAATTCAGCCCAAGCCAGTGATTGACTACATTCTGGATAAGAGAGTCAGTAAGAAGACCAGGCGGCATACTTATTATGATTTCTTGGTCAAGTGGAAGGATCACCCCTTGGAAGAGGAAACTTGAGTGTCTCATGTTGCTATTAAGAAGGCTAGAGTTTAGGTTGCCGATATCCAAACTCAAGGGACTTGAGTTCCTTTTGGCCCATGGAGTATGGTGTAGGGAACCCTCATGCTTATGATGGTCTTCATGGGTTTTAGCTTGTTAGGATTTTATTTTAAGTATGTGTGGATCCTTAGGATCCAAATAATGTAATCTTGAAGTCTATTTTCTAAGACTAAGAGTCTTTGAGGTGCAGTATAAACCTTAAGGTTTTCCTAAGTCATTGGGCTTGGATGTGACCCAAGGAGTCTAGCATATGGTCTTATGGTTTGTTAGGTATTTTTTGGTCTCTTAAGACCTTAGGAGTTTTGTTTTTATGTTTTTTTGGTTTCTCTTTTGGTCACTTGTCTTAACATATGGTCGTGCAACTTTTGAAATTAAGTTGCATTTTGCAAGTTTTCAAATGTTGCTTGCACTCTGCACTTATGATGACCAACGGTCACAACCAATTATAAAGTAGTTCTAGGGTCATTAAGATTGGTCTTTATAGTCTTAGAATCCTTCTTGGATTGATTGATGATGATGATGTATGAGAGATTGATGGTTATAGAGCAATAAAGAAGTCTGATTTCAAGTATTTATGGAATCTTTCCATATTGTACGTGCACATAGAGAAACACTTGGATGTAGAATTGATTTGATAATTAAGGTGCTTATTACCTTTCATTTGCAACTGGTCTGACCTTCTAATTTGAAATGAGGTGAGAGGTATCAATTTTTCTGTCAGACTTGGTCTAAAACCCTCCATTTTCAGGGTTGTGTCACAAATGGGGCCCTAACTTGCATTTGGACTAATGGATTCTCATGTTCTTTGTTGAAATGCAAGTTAGGTTAATGTTTTTTTTTTTCCCAAAAGCTCGGGGTCATGTGAGTCAGCTTGGGAGGTCTACCATCAAGCCCTAGTTTAAATTGGACTAGGTTTAGTCTAGGAAATGTATGGAAATAGGTGTATTTCCAAATGTAGGAGACTTTTTAGTTGGAGTTAGGAAAACACTTCCAAGATGTTAGATCCATTCCATGATCCCATTTCTCATCACTGTCCTTGTAAACCAAATCTAAGAGGCCTATTAGGTTTGTGTATTGGATCAAGGTTTGAGAGTGCTAGAGTGGAGTTGGGTTTTGGATTCTTAGTGAATTAAGAGAGTTCTAACTGTGTCATTGAAACTTCAATTGAATTGAGAGATGAGAGTATCTCTATGTTAAAATGGAAAACTAGAAAACCACTATTGAGTATCTCTATTTTAAAATGGAAATATCATGCTACTACTCCTGGTAATGAAAGCATCATTATTCTATTGCTTTTTATTTTAAAGGTCAACTTTGAAAAAATGTGCTCAATTGGTTCAAATTACCTTGATTTGAAAGGAATTGATAATTGATCTTCTTATTGCTTTCTATCATGCAATAGTGTTGTCTTAGATAAGATATGTAGTATTTTCTTTAGATATAAGTGTTGAGACAACCACATACCTTAGCTCTTGATGATAGTCATTGTAACTCATTGTGATAATGTATGCTCCTATCAATGTTATAACAATGCCCCCTTTGCTTCATATTTGTATACTTATCATTTAATAGCATGTTGGGCTCTACCCTTGTGGGAGCCCATTTTACACCACATGTTGAAGTCTTCCAATGATGAATATGTACATGTACCTGCACATTTAAACAAACTTGTTAGATAAATAGATGAAGTTCAGATATTTTCTCTCCTTTCTAATTTGTAGATGATCAGATGCATTATGAGAGTACGGTTGTATGATTTGATGATTTATAGATAAATATTTGTGACTCTCTCTCTCTCTCTCTCTCTCTCTCTCTCTCTCTCTCTCCTAGGTATTATTATTATAATATCAATACTAATGTTAATATAATAATATTAATATTATAAAAAATGAAATCCATAACAATAATTAAAAACTAAAATAAAAATTGAAAATAGCATGGAATGAAAAAGTTCAAAATTGCAAATGTTGAAATTTTAAATAGAAAAAAAATTTGGGCGGCAAAAATCAAATATCCAATTAGGCTTGTGCCTTGGCTTTTGGTTTGGTCATGTGTACTGACACCCAGGCCTACTAAAAAGTCAATACACTTTTTAGCGCATTTTTGGACGAGTGAAAAGTTTTTTTTTTTAAGATCACCACTTTTTGGCATACCATGATCCTACACATATACCCTTGTATTTGCTAGACAAATCTCACAAGAAACAAGGAGAAAGTAGCGCAGATAATTTTCTCTAACACATCCAACATTGCATGAGTAGTGGAATACCTCAACATAACATCAATATTAAGCAATGAGAAGTTTGGATCCACATCATAGCCGGTCATTTGATTTATTTTAGATTTGGCTGAATTGCAATATATATCAAAATTATAGGGGAGAGGATCAAGTAGTTGAGCACCCTAACTTCGCGGTTCTCAAAATCCTACATGGAAATTTCAAATCACTCCCATTTTTTACAGTAGCTTACCTGGCAAGTCCCCTTCTTATAACTAAGGTTTCAGGGCCACATCATCAAATATGATGCCACATCAGCATGATTTTTGCCAAGGTGTCTAGAATAGCCCAAAAAAAAGTGAGACCAATCGTAGTACATTAGGGACCCCCATACTTGTACAGCTGATGTGGCATCACACTATTGGTTGCTTTTTAGGAAAAGGGACACATTTCATTCAATTATGGGTAGTCATCATTAGAAAAAGCAACTTTAAAGTCATAGCTATTGGTACAATGTTGTTAAAAATATTGGATATTAAATTAGCAAGTGTGGGTATTTAATTAACAACTACTATCACAACTATTAGAATGCGCTCAACTACCGGGTCCTCTCCCCTAGTTATACCTTGAATGTTAAGGCTCATTCCCCCACTGACCCTAGCTACTCCGCTGACCCCCACAACCTGCCGCCCCTACCTTTTCCACCATGGATCCGTAGATTTTGTCCATCTTCCAATGCAAACTATCCATCTTCCCAACCCAGGCTACCCATCTTCCTCAGTGGCGATCAAAGCAAAAAACCGATCATTTCAAAAGGTGACATTTTCATTTTGGTGGTGTCAATGAACACGGTGATCCTTTCTGACCGGCGTCTTAGACATAGATCCAACGTGGGAATTTTATTAGATCTAGCAGAACACAAGAAGAACACAAGGGTTTCCTCCAACAACAACGAATCTCCAACGATGCAGCCCAATCAGAACCTACATTACATTCAAATGGAAGTGAATATACATTGTACATAACTAAATAGTACATTATGTTGTACATTACATTAGCATTGTAGTATTTATATGAACTTTGCACAAAAAATCAAGTATTTTGTAGAGCATAGTGGTTGGCCTCAACGATTATAGTTAAGACTATTTGTTTTGCCTTGGACACGTAGTGTGTTTGCATTAGACACGTAAGCCCACTAGAATGATCCACCTCTACACTATAATTAGTCTGACTGAGTAGTACAAGGGTTACATGTCAAGAGAGATTCAACTAATTAGAGGTAGCCATGAGTCGCTTTGCATAGTCAACATTGGATCTCTGGTGACATTGATTTTTTGCTGCACTAAATTTGAAGCTTTTCTAGACGCCATTTTCTAGGGATTTTATTTTGCAATGACAAGCCTAATATCATAAAATTTATGTTAGTGTTATGCTGACATTAGTGTACTTTGAGAAATTTTAACACCCTTTCCATTAGAATTTTTGATTTTGGGGGCGAACTTCAAACCCCCATAACTTGGTCATTCTAAGGCCATTTTTTATACTTTTAAAAAAAGTTGAAGTAGAATTTTACGCACTTTGTTGTTGTGTGGGTATTTTTTGATTTTGATGGATAAATATTTTTTTATAATTTGCAGTTTTTTATGACTGTTCCTATCCAATCTCTATTTCTGCAGTTTCTGGAGCTTCGTTCAGGCTCATACAAACACATTTTCAGCTTTCATTTTTTTAAAGTGCATGATTTTTTGTCTACTTTTCATATTTTTTCTGAGAGTGTAGCCATTGTGAGTGGACATTGTAATTTTAGTATTTGCTCATTTTTTTTTCCTATTGTGGCACTTGTAATTGGCTGGATCCTTGAGTGATCTTGTGTCTTATTTGTTTAATTCTACTATAGCCTTATTTGGTAGTTGTAATCATTGAAATTAGAAGTTCACTTTGCCTTGTTTTGCAAGTGGCAATTGTACATGCACTATGTATAAAGTGCCAAAACTATCAATTTTTTTTAGGGGGGGGGGCTTGTTCTTTGATTGAGTGAATCTAGGGGGTATAATGATTTTTTGATCTCATTTTGTGATGTGAGAAGCGCATCATGGATGCAATCATGTGTATTACAATACATCTTGTTGTTATAACTTTTACTGGGGGTAGTTATGCATCATGGGAAAAAGGAATCATCACATATTGTAGATGTCTTAATCTATTGCCTCATCTTTACAGACTCATTCCTAAGCGAAAGTCATGGTGGAATCAAGATATTTGGGCAAAACAGAATGCTTATATCAATTTTTTTTTTGACAACATCAGTCAATTTATCTTTTATGAAATCTATCCCAATTTTAGCCATATTGAGTGCCCATGCATAATTTGGACCATTATTTGGGAGCTTTATGAAGATCCATATGTTCCATTTCTACCTAATCCTATTGCAAATTGTCTCATTCCACTTGATGATGCAGACAATATTCCTTTTGATGATGCTACCTCAAGAAAGATATCTAGGTGGATTTATATTCCAGATCCTCCACCTGAAGATAGTTCTCCAATTGAGATCACTTCTAGTATTTATCTTGATGATGCTTGTATTCCTATATCCATGGATTCCTGTGATTCAGTGTAGCAAGGTATACATTGTCTTCCAAACATAGTTTCATGGGATGACTTCTTGATAGACATTTCAAGTTTCTTTTTTCGAGTCCTACATTTTTTATTTGGGAGACATTATTGATGAAATTCATATTCTCTTTGATGAATACAATCATTTTTCAGTTTTTGTGAGGGAGCACTCTGACCCACTTCTTCATTCTCTACTTGATCATTCTTTCAAGTTTTACATGATTGTGGATCCTTTGATAAAATATTTAGAGGAGCTATCTTTATCTTCAGAGGAGACATTTGAGTCTTTCAAGCTTGATTAGACTCAGTTACCACTGGTTCCTTTCTTATCACTTTCTATTGGGTAAGTTACTAATTAGGTTGTGGAATCTTCATCATCCAAAGACATGGTGACACATGATAAAATTTTAAAGACATCATCATCATACATTATTTGGATTCCCCTTCCTAATTGCTATCCACGATGGGAAGCTTTCTTGCATTTTTACTTATTATATCTTCTTCCCAAGGAGAGAAATATTGTTTGTAGGCATTGGTCTATGTTTTTCCTTCAAGCACCCACTGTTCTTATAGGGCATTGTTCATTATGGGGAGGATATCATGTCTCCTTGTCTCCTTCCTATGGAGGGATACTTGATTGTATATACATGATGTATGTAGTCCTGGGGGGTCTTGAGTCCTCCATCCATTCAAGTCTCTTGTGTGTTTTCATCTCTCTTTTGGGGGGGAGTTTTTGCCCCATGAGGTTTTCTCCCTTTCTTCACTTTATGAGAGATTGCATTGGATTTGCACTTGCATATTGTACATGGGTACCTAACATGGCCTAGTAGCTAGGACCCATCTTGCATTTTCATCTAGCATTGTGAGTTTAAAGGAATTGCCCTAAGTTACACTTAAGTGCGGGTGTTGGTGTAATTAAATATTCTTAATTATACTTTACTTAAGCTTACTTAAGATAATGCATTCATAGTAGTTTTCATATGAGACACCTAAGAGTTTGCATCTTATTTTTGCATATGGTGTAGGAGAAATTCCACTTTAGGTAGTGATAGTTTTTCTCATTCCACTTTATGTGTGAGATCCACCTTTAGTGCTCTTATCACATTATCATCCTCACATGTTTGCACATATTTCATTGTACAATGGAGGATGATCCACCTTTGGTGGACATGCAATGTCACCTAGTGTGGTTGATAGGTTATCATTTGTATATCTCCTAGTTACTATGCATTGCCTATATATCTAGGCATATCTACATTACATTAATTGGGCTTTATTGTATTATTGATCATTATTGAATCTAGTCAATTAAGGATCATATCATTTTCCTTTCTCTCTTGAGCTATTCTTTGATCTTCTAGATCTTGGTGGTGCTTAAAGAATAATGATAGGTGACATTGATGATGAATTAACAGAGTATGGTTGTCATTACTGGAAAACCATTACATACGTAAGACGGTTTTGTGTAAGTATAAGAAGTTACAACAACTAGTACATAATAATATCCAATTGGTAAAGAGAAGTCATGTGAGGAAGACAACATGATAACTAGTGAACAAGATAACAGGTGAAGGACATATCGGTAAAAGAAGACAAGTTTTCTAGTGGTACATTGGAAGGTGTAAAGGCAACATGTATACTATGATTTGTGACCGTGACTGTTAGGTCACAACAGTAAATACTTAAGTGAATTTTCCACCAACCGGTTAGTTCAGTGAATAGGTAAAGCTAAAGGTTATTGAACAGTTTTGTTTATTTGGCTAAATCAGTCATGATAGAGGACGATTCAATGAATCTGGACAACATGAAAAATGTAATACATTGTTTAAAGAGTCGAATAAGTAATTATTAGGTAGTTGTGCAAATATCTACACATGAATTCAAGGTATTTTTTGGCCAATAATATTGAAGGAATAAATCACATTGGAGATAACAACTTAATACTTGATGATATTATTGCATAAAATCAAGTATCCAAATATACAATCTTCTCACTACAGTAGAAAAGAGTGCTCCTTTAGGATCTTACAACATATCAATTTCTAGGTGACTCGCCCTATTAGGAGTGACTGATACATTGTTAGAATTATCTTCATCCCTATTAAAGACTATCTTGTTAGAGGAATTTAATCCCACTATTACAATGTTCACCATGTTAAGGGACTTACAAAAAAAGTCTTGCTAGAGACTACCCTGCTAAGGGATTTTAACTTGTTGAAACTATTAGGAAAAAAAAAGAATAAATGACCTGTGATATGCACTCCTGAATGCTAATCAGATCCTTTGATGCTTTGTATTGTACTTTAACCAATCCTGAATCTTCTCTGAATATATCACTGTAATCCCTATCCAAGATCTTACAATTCATCAACACTTTCAATTGCTTCTCTATCCACCTCCTTTCAACATCTGTTCTCACTTTGGAATATTATTATTCTCCTTCTCTGTAGATAAAAAATTTATACAGCTAACCTATCTTCTCCACCAAATTTTTCCTTTTAAAGTCTATCTTTTATTCTAGGCCTCACACTTACATTGTGCTTCTGAAAGTGACATATTCCTTTGTAACTACACCCAGGCCTCTTTGTCCTTTTCCTCCCATTTAGTGTTTACATGAATGAGAACTCTTTATTTTCATCAAGTATTTGGATACTTTATTTTATGCAATAATAGCTTCCCTTGTGACATCTGGAAACTCAAGATGGCTCAAGCATTCCCCACATCTTTTGAAATACATTTTGCATTCTTGTTACTTAATGAAAAATATCTTTATTAATTCTACTTCATATAAAGCACCAACTATGTGTTTTCATGGAAATGATTTTCACCTTTATGTGGAAAAATAAAAACATGAGTAACCAGGAATCATTTTGGCTCCACCATTTACCTTTTGTAGAAATCACCCTTTCACCATAAAAGTAAAAACAATATTATGGTGTTTATAATTTTCACCCACCTAGCAGATCTGGTGAAAATAGTTTCATACTTATAAATTGCACCTTTTCTATTTACTATTCATGTAAATATCTTTCACTCTCTTTTTCACTTCCTGAATGAACATCTGCTACACTTTTTTCACTTGGTAAAAATAAATCACATCTTCCCCAAATTATAGTGCTCAACCATAAAGATCTCAAAACCTTAAATTATAGTGTAAATCTTTCTTTGAGTTTTCAAATTAATCTCTGTCAAATGAAATATCCCAGGAAAGAAAAAACCTAAGTATAATGATCACAATTTTAATAGTTGGCCCAAAAATAATTTTGTTGTTATACTCATGGCATCTAGCAACTTGCGACTCCCTTGTCAGATTTTCTGCATTATGCAAACATATCTCCATAGTGTTGAAACAAAAAAAAAACCTTGTAAGTTTTCATCACCAGTGTTACTTAGTTGTTCAATCATTTCATGGTTCTCTTGTGTCAACCTTTGAAGTATAATATCATTTTCTCTAATCAGTTCTTCATCATTTTTCTTTGCAGTTTTAGTAGTTCTTTTTGCATCTTCAACATCTCTCATTCCTACAAGAACTTCACATATCCTTATGGCTTGAATTTCTTGTTCTCTTTTCATCTTGGTTACTTCATCAATCAGGATCTTGTTCTTTTCCATCGGATCTACTATTGTTGCCTTAGCTTCTACAGAGTTAATAATTCCTTCAGATAGTTCATTAATGTTTCCTTGAATTTCTTTGAGTTGTTCAGACAATTCTTTCATTTTAGCTAGTGAATTCTTAAGCTTTCTCTTCAACTCCTCAATCATCTTCTTGGCTGCCTCCAACTGTCTTTCATACCTATAGATTTCCATCTCCTCAGATATACTCTCCAATTTGTTAAAATTTTCCTCTAGAGAGTCTGAGCTCTGATACCAATTGTTGGAAATAATAGGTACTGAGATTTATTCCTTCAATAATAATAGGTACTATAATAGGTATTACGTTATCTCTAATATGCAATAATATGAATTCAAGGTATTACGTTATTTTGTATTATAGTACACTGGAGATATTATTGCATAAAATCAAGTATCCAAATACTTGATGAAAATAAAGATTTCTCATTCATGTAAACACTAAATGGGAGGAAAAGGACAAAGAGGCCTAGGTGTAGTCACAAAGGAATATGTCACTTTCAGAAGCACAATGTAAGTGCGAGGCCTAGAATAAAAGACATAATTTAAAAGAAAAAAGTTGGTGGAGCAGATAGATCAGATATATAAATTTTTTATCAACAGAGGAGAATAATAATGTTCCAAAGTGAGAACGGATGTTGAAAGGAGGTGGATAGAGAAGCAGTTGAAAGTGTTGGTGAACAGTAAGATCTTGGATAGCGATTACAGAGATATATTCAGAGAACATTCAAGATTGGTTATAGTACAATGCAAAGCATCAAAGGATCTAATTAGCATTCAGGAGTGCATATCACAGGTCATTTATTCTTGTTGTTTTCCTAATAATTTCAACAAATTAAAATCCCTTAGCAGGGTAGTCTCTAGCAAGACTTTTTTGTAAATCCCTTAATAGGGTGAACACTGTAATAGTGGGATTAAAATCCTCTAACAATGTAGTCTTTAATAGGACTAAAGATACTTCTAATAATGTATCACTCACTCCTAACAGGGTGAGTCACCTAGAAAGTGGCATATTGTAAGATCCTAACAGAGTACTCTTTTCTACTGCAGTGAGAAGATTGTGGGTTGCATCTCCACCGTGATTTTTCCTCCGACCGAGGGTTTCCATGATAAAAATCTATGTTTTATGTGTGTGCATGCATTCTCATTTCATTCATTGTTATTTTATGTTACAAGTACAATTATATGCTTCATAGTTTGGAAGTTTCTTTTGTTGTTATTTAGAGGTGTAAGTAAAAGTTTGAAAGTTTTAAGAGTATTGATTCACCCCCCTCTCTCAGTACCTATAATTACCAACACTTGGAATTTTCATTCATTATCTTAGGCAAATTATTACATATTTTCCTTTGAGTTTGGAAACCATCATATCTCAAGAGTTGATATTGGATTTTCCCTTCTTCCTCCTTTCATCTTGCACATAGTCCCACCAAAGTAAGGCATGGTTATTCAATTTTTTATTTTCCAGCTTCAGTCTTTGTTCCTTTGGTACATCATCATAATAAAAATAGTCTTATAGTGCTCCTATCCAATCTAGGAGCTCCTTCCTATCCAACTTTCCTCCATACATTGGTAGATTCATATTTATCTTGGTACCTTCTCCTTTGAATACCTTCGGTAGCTTTTCCAATTTCAATTCATTGTGACTCAACCCTTCTTGGGACCTTTCTTGGGAGTTTTCATCCTCCCTTTCTTCTCGATCACTCAAATCTCTTATGACTACTCCTCTTCGCTGACTTGTTTCAACCACAGGAAGCCTAGCTTAGTGGATTCATGTCAACTCCCTCATCTCCCTCATCTCTCTTTCATGTTTCTCCTTCAACTAGCTCACCTCTTTGGCAACTAGATTCCTTTTTTAGGCATCCTTGATTCTCTTCACTTCAAATTTTCCATCTTTTGACTAACCTTTTCTCTAATACCAATTTGATGTAGAGGTAGGGGCATGTAAATGGTTTTAACATACAAAGGAAATAGTCACATAATCCATCCTTCTATACACCCTTGAATGCATACTTGGGCTCCTAAGCTTGGTAAAACCAATATGACTTGAACCATAACCATGAGGAGAGATTCAAGAATCATAGAAACTAATCATAGTTTTGAAGACAAGGTTAAGACCTAAGTTTTGGCTCTCAACAAATCCACACTTCAAAAAATTATCAATCTCAAAGGCTTCTCAAATTGGAACAACACCCATTTATGACCACAAGGTCAAATAAAATAATCTATACCTCAAACCCTCTTACTTTGGACTTAGAGGACCCCACACAAGGTCTATGAGTAGCCCTTTAGACTTCCAATATCCACACCTACAAATATTACTAGTAAAGCATGACTGTGACAACGATTTCACTTAGGGCAGTCATGGATGCACCTATTCTTTCTCTTTCTTAAAATATATAACCACATTAATTGGTCAGTAGGATCCTTCAAAGATGTTCTTAACACCAATCATAAATTCAACGAGTCTCTCATCTCGTATAATGTAAGTTCTTCAAGTTTGTTGTCCTTCTTTGACTAATACATGAAGATATTAGTCCATGTCATTTTTAGCCTCATGTGTGAAACCTTCCACACCAATCCTTATAGACATGAAATATAAAAATAAATTATATTACACACCATTCTACCAGGTTTTAGATATTTTCATAGGTGGAATAAAAATATGTGCTTTTTTCCTACTCATTGGTTACCCTACCTAGGGTTTAGACCAGTCTACACAAAAATAACAATAACTCCCTTGAAACTTGATGAAATTAAACCAAACCAAATTTAAATGAATGGTAACTCATTTTTCCATCAATAAAAATTAGTCTTAGACCAGTATAATGTTGTACAATCATAATAATGTAATAGTGCAAAAAAAATGTTAGGAGAATGCAAAAATTAATGTATTTTAATTGCTCCAACTATAAAAAATGTGAAGAACCAACCATTGGGTCGTACAATATAGGCTTATTGATGCCAATACAGCCAGTTTGAAACATCTAACTGACCGCAACTACCATTTTAACAATATTTTAAAAGGTTGACAAGAAATGTAAAAAGTTGTTAAGACAACATTGACAACTTTTACAATTTTGAACTACTTGATCCCAAACTTTCCCAAATGGGTCCAAATGAACAATAACGGTTCAAAATGGCCTTACTAATATGAAACAACAAAAAAGGAAAGAAAAACCAAACTTTGACCACGTGGACCATGAAGGTGGTCCTAGGTGGTCATGAACCAAGTAGGGCAAAATATAGTGTCCTAAATTATAAGCATGTATAATTTTGGTCCTTATCTAGGCCTCATTTTAGTTTCCAAGGCTTCCATTCCCATTATGCTTGATCTAACTTTAATATTGCACATGTTTTTAAAATTTCCATATCAAAATTGACCATCGACTCAAATTTGCACATGGATTGGCTGATATAAGGCACATAGGAAGGTATGGGGAAAGTCCACTCACCATAGACCTTGGAAGTCACTCCATACCCCATACACATGGTATTCACTAAAGGGGTGATACAATACCACATGCATTCATATTGGGGGCTTTAAAATGGGCAAAAAAAAGGGGCAACGTATTGCTTAAATTGGGGGGAGGTTGGGTGGAGGGGTTTTGCGGGGAGGGGGGGTGTTGGTTTGTATTGGAAAAGGGGTGTGGGGGGTGTTGGATGGGTATTTGAGAGGGGTTAAAAAAAGGAGTTTGGGGTAATATTTTTGGATAAAAGGGTTATTCCTTAGTATGCCTTGAAAACACATGTGTGATGATTCAGGTTCACTAAGTGAGGCCCCCATGACCCCATAACGTGGGCTCAAATTTAAATTGTATAATAGTATTTTGATTTTTATGAGATTTACAAAACCTTGTTGGCCTCCTTTGAGTTTAGAGCCTGAAAATAGCTTGGTGAGGTATGAAAGAAAATTTGCCTCCCTCATTTCGGTAATAAATAAAGGAGATCTTTGGCACTCTTGAAGCAAGAAATTAAATTTAAGGAGCAATCAAGGTAATATATTCACATTGATATCATCCGTTTAAGCATCAATTATGGAATACAAGGAGTAATTTCTAGATCTAAGCATGTGTGAAGGGTTTCATGTTCCTGCTACCCTAGATCCAAGGTCAAGACAACATTAACCACACTTGCAAACATCTTCATAATCAATTTGACACCATGGAGGATCATGAAGGTATAAAAAAATTATCAAGGCTATGCTACTAACAACACACCTAATTTTCATGCATTTATATTTTAATTTTGAGGTTGATCCTTGTATAGGGATTTGACTGAGGCAAACCCCTTTCAATAAATTTTTTTCTTATTTTCTGTGTGCAAGTGATAGATGGTGCAACTGCAGAAAAATTACAGGTACATCTGATAATGAGTTACAAGTGGAAACACTTTCATCATATTTTGTTGGGAATAGGATGAGTGGAATTACCCCAAACCTCTAACTTTTCTTAGACCCTCCATGTAGCTCTATACTCACCATTTCAGACTAAAACTTGGTTCACAAATTAGTCTTTATTTCCAATTTATAGATCTAGCTTCAGAATCAAAGTTATTGTCTGTTATCTATTTGTATGTACATATCATTTCATTATTTCCCCAATTATTGCACTCCTTTCTATACTTTCCAATTGTCATAGGAATCTTCTACTCAAATGGAGAAATCCTTGCATCCTCTTAGGGCTTGAGTATCCTAGATCCTAGTGGATCAAGTTTCCTTCCAATGCAGTGAAAGATGGATTGAACATGGGCATTCGAGCTTCCTAGTTTTTCCATTCATGTGTCCTAGTGATTCCCTCCCCCCCATTTATGTTGAAGACAATTATTCAATTGTGTATTATCATTGATGTATACACAAATGTAGTGATATTACACAAATTTCTATACCTAACCGAGCACAGGCAGTGTATGCCAAGCTCTCTTGGGAACTGAAGAAGATTCAATATCTTCCAAGTGATTTTCAGTTCTAACCGAGTTCACTCGGCCATTACAGTAACAGTCAGGCATTGAAGGATTACAATGTTAACTAAGTTATGCATTTAGTGTCAGCCGACTAACAGTAGTTTACATTTATGTTTAATTGGTTATATGCAACCGACAAACTTAAGTTTTATTGTTTATTTGGAAGGTTATTCAAGCCAACTTGAAAAGGCTTATCATATATATACAAGGTCAAGTTTGGATTGAATGTGTGAGTTTTTGATGTGAAGAGTGAAGGCAAAATTAGAGGGAATTCTGATTAAGGACAGAATATCCAGACCAAGCTGCAATAGAATATTCAATCAGTGAGGATCTATTTTAAAGCTAGAGTAGAGATCTGAATCAGTAAAAATAGTTTCTTCTTCAAACAGGTCAATCCATTGTTACTTTCCAACAATTGTAGCAGTGATCCAAATTTATTTACAGAGTATCTACTTAACAGTCTTTCATAAATCCTCTCACAAGGTGACATTTCTACATTCCTATAACAAGGCCACTCCTTACAAGGTGATTAAATCCTCTAACAGGGTCACACCTAACAATGTGTTTTTGTAACCTTTAACAGGGTTGGCTCCTAGCAGGGCTCACTTCAGAAGAGTGAAAAACAATAACTAGTTGCAATTGGTGGTTTTCCCAAATTGGGTTTCCATGTTAAATCTTGGTGGAATCTGTGTATATATTATTTACTTTATGCTTTATGTTTTTGCACTTAATCACTAAAGGATAATCACAATTAATATCTTAAGATTGCTTTGTTAACTGAGTAACAATAGAATATCTTTGTTAATCGAGTAACAGTGATTAGTTTGATTATGAAATCTAAGGGACTTGGATTTGTTTTTGGGGTAACTGATTCACCCCTCCCCTCTCAGTTACTCAACCCATTTCCAACAATTGGTATCATATCTTTTGGTGCTTTCAGGGAAGGTTTCAAGGCCTAAGCTAAAGATCATAGATGTCTTACTGAAGGGAGATCCCCAAGCTTAACAAAGACAACTTTGTTGCATGGCAAGAGTTGACAAGGCTACATCTATCTACTATTGGAGATACTAGTTTAAAATTCTTAGATCACAAGTATGTGGAACCACCGATACCTATGTATGTGGATCAGATGGTAGACATGAAGAATCATAACATAATGATGATTGATATAGCTTCTTCACTCAGATATTTGGAATTCGATGAAGTCAAGAACTTCTCTACTACCTATGATATGTGGAAGAAACTGCATGATATCCATGGAGAAGATGACAATTTAAAGAGAGCCAAAGAAGAAAGTCTCAGAGGTCAGTTTGATCAGATAAAAATGAAAGAAGGAGAAGACATTACAAAATACAATGAAAGAATCAAGAAAAGTGTCAGTGCCATCAGTGCTGTCGGTGGAAAAATTGAAGACAAAATAGTGGTTAGTAAGGTAATGAGACCTTTACTCCCTATCTATGCAATTAGAGTTTCAGCTATTCAAGAGATGAGGTACAGTAATGATATAACTCTAGATGCATTGGTTGGAAGGCTAACCACTTTTGGGTTGGACAATTTTGACAATTATTCTCCTAATCCTAGCAATTTTGAGTCTGCATTCAAAGAAAAATTAAACCTTGGTAAGATGGATAGAAACTCAAAAGGAAAACAGATTGATCGTGATAGTGATGATGATTCTGATGATGAAGATCTAGAAATATTTGAAGCACTACTTGCAAAGGGAGTTGCCAAAGGAAAAGGACAGTACAAAGGAAGAATACCATTTATTTTATTTTCATGTGATGAGGTTGGTCACATTGTTGCTAAGTGTCCAAACAAGGAAGACAAAGGTGAGAGAAAATTCAACAAGTACAAAGGCAAGAAATATTTCAAAAGTTACAAAAGCTACAAGGACAAAGGTAAGAAATCTTGTTATATTGCTAAAGATTCTGATAGTGATGAAGATGAAGATGAAATGGTTTACATTTCTATTAAGGATGAGTTAGACATTGAAGAAAATGAAAAGACTACACTTTTCTCTCATATTAGCAAAAATGACACTTGGATAATTGAGTGGTTGTTCTCACCACATGACTAGTGATAAAACTAAATTTGAACATCTTGAGCACTATGATGGTGGGAGTGTCAGTTTTGGGAATGATGAACCTTGCTATGTGAAAGGTAAAGGTTGTATTTCTCTAACTGAAGGAATCAAATGTGATAATGCTTATTGGGTTGAAAGACTAAGACTTAATCTACTAAGTGTGGCACAGTTGAAAACATTGATTTCAAGGTAGAATTCATGAATGGTAAGGACAAGCTCTTGGATGGTAAGGGAAACCTAGTTGGAACTAGCAAGCAAACAAAAGGTAATCTATTCTATCTTGATCTCAATGAAAGTTCATGTTTTATTTCACAAGTAGAAGAAAGTTGGTTATGACATAAAAGATTGTGTCATGTGAATTTTGATAACCTGGTCAACATAAGAAAGAACAAAAGAGTAAGAGGTATTCCTATTTTGAAGAAACCTAAATCGACAATATGCAAAGAATGTCAAATTGGGAAGATGGGAAAAACTAGTTTCAAGAGCAAGAATTACAATACTGAAGAAGTCTTGGAGTTAGTGCATATTGATCTGTGTGGACCAATTGGAACAACAATTTACACAGGAGAGAATTATTTCATTCTATTTGTTGATGGCCATTCTAGAATGATGACTGTTATGTTTCTCAAAGAAAAATCATAAGCTTTTCAGAAGTTCAAGTGGTACCTTGCCAGAGTTGAAAAGGAAACATGAAAGAAACTTAAATGCCTAAGATCTAATAGAGGAGGTGAAATCATTTCTAATGAATTCTGCAATGAAAGAGGAATCAAGAGACAAGTATCAGCCCCAGGTACACCATAACAAAATGGGATAGCAGAAAGAAGAAATAGATCTATTATGGATTGTGCAAGAACCTTGATGATTGAAAATAATGTTGCAACCAAATACTATCAACACTGCAGTACACACCTTGAAAAGAGTTCAACTAAAGAAAGGTACTGAGCAGACACCTTTTGAATTATGGTATGGCTATAAACCCAATGTTCATTATTTCAAAGTATTTGGAAGTAAATGTTACATCTTGAAGGAAGCAAGAAATGGAAAATTTGATGTAAAAGGTGACGAAGGTATATTCCTAGGCTACTCCTGTAAAAGCAAAGCATATAAATGTTTGAATCTTGCTACTCATAAAGTCATAGAAAGTGTACATGTAAAGATTGATAAATTTGCAGAGAGAATTAAAGAACAGAGCAGTAAAGAGCCTGAAGACTACATAAACTTTGTGTATTATGAACCTGATACTATACCTAAGACATAGGCAATGATGATTGGACAGCAACCATATCAACCACTGAATTCATCAGCACAAACCTTGTTGCAACTTGAGATGCTAACTGTTGGAACCGAGTCTCAGACAGAAAAAAATGAGTCACGGACAGAGGCAACCGAGTCTCAGACAGTGGAACCTAAATCTCAGATGGAACAACAGAAAAAAAAAAGTATGAGCATGGTGAACCTAGTGGAGCAAGCTCATAATCAAAGAGGAAGGAACCTATACTTGCCACATATGTCAAAAGGCATCATGCACCTAAGAAAATAATTGGAGATCAGACAGAAGGTATAATGACAAGGAACAAACTTAAAGGTACATGTTTTCTTAGTGAAATTGAACCTAGATCCATTAAAGATGCGTTGAATGATGAAAGATGGATAGAAGAAATGAATGAAGAGATTGAGCAGATAGAAAAGAACAAAACCTAGACTCTTGTACCTAGACCAAAAGACAAGAATGTGATTGGTACTAAGTGGGTTTTCAAAAACAAGATGAATGAAAAAGGTGAAGTTTCTGGAAACAAGGCAAGATTAGTGTGTAAAGGATATGCTCAAGAAGAGGGTATTGATTATGGAGAAAAATTTTCTCCTGTTGCAAGACTTGAAGGATTCAGAACTCTTCTGGCATTTGCAAAACATAAAGGATTCAAGAATACCAAATGGATGTAAAATCTACATTCTTGAATGGAATTTTGGAAGAGGAAGTCTATATTGAGCAACCTGAAGTTTTTGTTGATCCTAACAAAAGGAATATGGTTTGAAAGTTTCAAAAAGCCTTGTATGGACTGAAGCAAGCTCCTAGAGCCTGGTATGAAAGATTGCATGGTTACCTAGTAAGTATTGTATTTCAGAGAACTAATGAAAATAGTAGCTTGTACATCAAAGAAGGACCTCAGAACAAGATACTATTAGTAGAGATATTTGTTGATGATATACTATTCACTGGATATGATGATTTATGCAAAGCATTCTCTGAATCTACGAGTAAATAATTTGAGATGTTTATGTTTGGAGAAATCAAATTATTTGTTGGTTTAAAAGTTCATCAAATGAAGGATGGTATATACATTACTCAGTCTAAATACATCAAAGATATACTGAAGAAATTTGGAATGGAAGATTCTAGACCAGTTGGGACACCTATGTCTACTGGACATAAGTTGTCTAAGGATGATGACTCAAAGGAGGTAAATCAGACTACCTACAGATCCATGACTGGTAAACTTCAATATGTTGTTCACACTAGACTTGATAGTGCATTAGCAGTTGGTATTGTTTCAATGTTTTCAGCTAATCCTAGAGAGGATAATTTGATGGCTATCAAAAGGATTCTGAGATATCTTAATGGCATTGAAGATTATAGATTATGGTATAAGAAAGGAGGAAACTTTGATTTGAAGACTTTTACTGATGTTGATTGGGCAGGAAGTGTTGATGATAGAAAGAGCACCACTGGTGGAGAGTTGTTTATTGGAAAGAGGTTAGGCTCCTGGACTAGTAAGAAACATAATTGCATTTCTCAGTCTACAACAGAGGCAGAGTATATTGCTGCAAAAGTGAATTATTCAAATATCATATGGTTCAAACAACTATTGTCAGGTATGAAGGAGGAAATAAAAGAACCAATCATTATCTACTATGACAACACTAGTTCTATTAACATTTCAAAGAACCTTGTGATACATACTAAGACTAATCATATTGCAATAAAGTATCATTTCTTGAGAGAATTGGTTCACGACAAGGAAGTAAGGTTGGAATATGGGAATACTAAAGAACAAATTGTAGACATATTCACCAAACCTTTACCTAAGGATGCATTCTTGTATCTTATAGGAAAGCTAGGGGTGATTCCCCTAACTGAGGCTCACTAATGGATAGATTAGTGATGCATCAACTGAGCTACAGTAAAGATCTAACAAGTTGATGCAGATTGTCAGAGCTTATTTGCATATGAATCAGTACATCAGGTACACTACAATTTCATTGGATAGAATCTTTGGCATTTGGATTTAAAAGAGGGAGAGATTATTGATGTCATGCCAAAGAAATTATAAAAGGAAAGATTATTGAGGGAGAGATTATTGATGACAGAGGGAGAAATTTTGTCAGAAACAAAGATTCATATAAGAGGAAGAAATCTATATTTCAGTGACTATGAAGAAAGAGGGAGTTTTCTGGATGAGAATCAGAATGAAGCTAAGGACATTAATAAATTTTTATCCTTGTTTATGTTGCTCTAAAATTATTTGTATTATGACATGTTGTGTTTCCATCAATGCCAAAGAGAGAGATTGTTGAAGAAAATTATTCAATTGTGTATTGTCATTGATGTATACACAAATGTATTGATGTTACACAAATGTCTATACCTAACCGAGCACAATCAGTGTATGCCAAGCTCTCTCGGGCATTGAAGAAGATTCAATATTTGCCAAGTGATTTTAAGTTCTAACTGAGTTCAGCCGGGCATTACAGTAACAGTCGGGCATTGAAGGATTATAGTGTTAACTGAGCTATGCATTTAGTGTCAGCCGACTAACATCAGTTTACATTTTATGCTTAATTGGTTATATGCAGCCGGCAAACTTAAGTTATATTATTTATTTGGAAGGTTATTAAAGCTGACTTGACAAGGCTTATCATATATATATAAGGTCAAGTTTGGATTGAATGTGTGATTTTTGATATGAAGAGTGAAGGAAAAATTAGAGGGAATTCTGATTAAGGACAGAATATCTAGACCAAGCTGCAATAGAATATTCAATAAGTGAGGATCCAGTTTAAAGACAAAGAAGAGATCTGAATTAGCAAAGATAGTTGCTTCTTCAAACATGTCAATCCATTGTTACTCTCTAACAATTGTAGCAGTGATCCAAATCTCTTTACAGAGTAGACTTAACAGTCTTTCATAAATCCTCTCACAAGGTGACATTTCTACATTGAAGTGTTTGAAGACCTCTAACAAGGCCACTCCTTACAGGGTGAATAAATCCTCTAATAGGGTCACACCTAACAGTGTGTGTTTGTAACCTTTAACAGAGTTGGCTCCTAACAGGGCTCACTTCAGAAGAGTGAAAAACAATAGCTAGTTGCAATTGGTGGGTTTCCCAAATTGGTTTTTCCATGTTAAATCTTGGTGTCATCTGTGTACATGTTATTTTCTTTATGCTTTATGTTTCTGCACTTAATCACTAAAGGATAAGATCACAGTTAATATCTTATGATTGCTTTGTTAACCGAGTAACAACAAAATATCTTTGTTAACCGAGTAATAGTGATAAGTTTGATTAAGACATCTAAGGGACTTGCATTTGTTTTTGTGGTAACCGATTCACCCCTCCCCTATCAGTTACTCAACCCATTTCCAATAATTTGACCACCATTTTTTTTTATTTCGTTACAGAATCCATGGATGGTCCAAAATGATGTTACACACTAAAACTATGGACATAATTTCTAAGTATTCTTAAGAGTAATTGTCCCTAATGTGATAAGTAAAACTTAACATAATTGATACATTATTATTTTAACATTATCAAACATTTTTTATGATTATCTAGATTTTACAATATTAGAGTAACTAACTTGGATTGCATCTAGAAATGGTTTACTACATATCTTCATTCTGGATCCATTATTTATGTTAAGACACATTTTACTATATAATATCTCCATACATTAACACAATATAGAATGGTCTAAATTCATGAATCACGTCTAGAGGTGATAACTCATGGGGTGAAAAAGAAATAGAATAATCTTGTAAATCCTACCATAAAGGTGCACACCTATAGGTAGAATTAATTTCCAATTTGACAAAGGCATGTGAAAGTAGGGATAAGACTAGGCTTTAACATAAGATGATAAAAAAGAAGAATAAGACAAATGACATGTGCATTTAACATAAATTGTATCATCTATAGAAATATGTCATGTATAATTATACTATGCATACTTGTGATTATTGGTGTATCATAAGATTACGCATAGGTGCTCAAAGGTAGAATAAATATCACTATTACTATTCTATTAGAATAATGACAATAATGTTATGATTTCCATCTTGATGGTCTTTATAGCTACCATATATTGTTAGTTATTCCTCAATAATATAAGGCTACCATCTTCGCTTGAGTTCTCTTGATATGATCAAGCCTCTTCTCTCATCTCATTATTTTGGTTAAACCAATAGTGGTACCAAACCTATCATGGTCCATAGAAGAAAGTGGAAAGAGAAGTCAACAAATGCAAAGTTTGTGTTTTGTATAAAGGGGGAAAAAGTCAAACCATGAACTGAGTCATGTAAATTGTGCTAGGAATATAGAATAAATTCAGAGGAACATGGGTAGAAATTTTAGATGTTGTGTAGAGTTTCAAGGAATACCAAAATTTTGCAATTCTTGCTAAAAACACATGTAAATGAACAACCATAATCCTTTGAGTTGTAGTTCATAGGAAATAGAGAATAACCAATCACAATCATTCTTCAAATAATAGGGTCATGAATCATTTTGTAAGGGGACATACAACACAATAAAGAAATGTTACAACTATTTCTTAAACCATCATGGGTCCTTATTTGCTGAAAATTTTGGAGTTGCAAAGTTGCATTGTCAAAGACTAACACATCAAAGGTTTTGCAAGCCCTTTTTTAATAAGAATTGTAGAATTCGTGATAGTTGAGGTCCTTATCTACTACAACTAGGGCTTGAGATATTAGTTATTTTCATTTAGGTATTTTAATTTTTCCTCTCAAAGATTTGTCAATCTAGAGCTTTTTCAGAGGATTTGAAAATCTTTTGAGATTATTTTAAAAAAAATTGGTCACTTTTTTCAAAAATGATTAGTGTATTTCAAATTATTGGAAAATTTTCATTTTCTAGATTTATAAGCTATTGGTTGGTATAAATAGAACCTAGTAAAATATAAATCACACAAATTGACTAGTAAAAAATATAGTATATAGAGTTACAAGATATTGGAATTGTAAAGAGACCAACATGAACCACAGACTTCAAAGGATCAACCAACAAAGATGCCTTCTACAAGAGAATTCTTGAACATGAGCTTGCATGAACAATGAGAATGAATGGTATGAAAATAATTCAAATGATATTGAATTCATATGATACAATGTGCAAATGAGCCTTCCTTATATAGACAAGGTGATGAAGAAGTTACAACTACGCTTGATACAAATATTAGACGCATGATGCAATATATTAAATGTATAAATCAAATATTAAATATTGAGCTGTCTTCTATCTCCTAGAATTCCATCTAGGATAACTAACTTGATCTAATGTACAATATTAAATAAAAAGTTACAAAAGTGACTTATAGCAACTAACTTATGGCAACTAAGTCTATGAAGATGACAATGCTTTTTTTTTTTATCGATTATGAATATGACAATATTTCTAGGCATAAAGCCAAGTTCATTAATAATCTTAGTGACTTTAATAAATTTCACAAGTAAGTTCCAATGATAATTGCTATTAGCATCAAATGATTTAATTCTCAATGCCCAAAATATTGCATCTAAACATTCCTTATATTGAATAGGTTAAAAATAAATATCTATTTTTAGAAAAATATTGGGTCATATATCTAAAATTCAATTATTTATCAAATGATTTAATTCTCAATGTCCAAAATATTGCCTCTAAACATTCCTTATATGGAATAGGTTAAAATTGAATATCTGAGTTTTATAAAAATATTTGATCATATATCTAATTAATTAAAGGGTGTCTTTTTTAAACATCCCTTAAAAATTAAGGATCTTTTTCAGCATCAACAAACCAATTAATGAGGAAATGATTGCACTAGTCATTAACAATATATTACCTTCTATTGAGATATTTTTTGAATTTTTATATCTACTAGATAAAAATTAAATCTTAATTTTTGATAAGGTCAAAATGGTTGCAATATAGAGGAAACTAGGACAATAGTAAATAAACAAACCTATGTCCAAGATCATTGAAAGTGCTTTTACCACCTAATTTAACGGAAAACCTCAAAATTATTTTAACAATGTGCTCCTTCCACTAAATTAAAAAAAGGTAAAATAATTGATTGTAACAAATATGGACATGAAGATAATATAATCTATCTCATAAAATTAAAAGGAGAAAAAATAACATGGTTGTTATTTTGAAATAACAAGGATTAGATCATGGGTGTACTCATTTCATCTCTTCTTAAGGATACTTACAATAAATATATGTTCTTTTATTTAAGAACATCTTGACACTTTGTGTCACAAAGGCTAGTATGTCATGTTTACTAGTAGTTTTAGTAATCAAGATATAGTTTCATTTGGTAAAGGTAGATCATGTATGTGGTTGAAGAGATAGATGTTAGGTTGTATCAAATGATTCTCTCAAATTTGTAGTGCACAATATTTGATATGTTCTTACAATGAACAAGAATTTATTATCTATCCATTAGAAAACTAAGAATCCTAACATTTAACGTAAGTTTTGTGGAAAAAAATGTATTTAGATTATTGTGAAATAGGAAAACATTGTTCCCTTAACCAATCTGCATGCATTGATTATCAAAGATAATGTTAATGTTCTTTGGAATTAATGGTATGCAAACTTACATCTTCCCTAACTTTCCAAACTTGATAGAGCTCACAGGGTTCACAAGTTGCCTCAAATAGGAATTTTGTGCTTTCTAGTGGACTAGAAAATAGAAGAGCAAATCATTTGTCACATTATGCGCATTGTATGCTAATTAACCCCTCAATCTCATTTCTTGCATATCTTTGTGAGCCTTCCTATAAATCTGATGTGGATATACTTATTGAAAATGAATTCAAGTTGTCACAGTGCACTCCTTAAGTTCAATGTTGGTAGAGAAATGCATAGGGTATCAAATCAAGGTTATAGTTGGTGTAATACATTGTAGTTATAATTGCTAATATATGTTGTTTTCATTCTTGTAAATGGTTAAAAGTTGGTTAATTGTTGTGTTATATATTCTTATATACTATTGATCAATTACATCATCAAGTTTTCATCTTTCGCCCATATTTTGGTATCATAGTGTTGATGTATTTAATGCTTGTGAAATATGGTTGGTCCCTTGTAGTGGATTGCTTTCTTGTGAAGTTTGAGAGCATGAATGCATTTTTTTCGAGGGAGATTTCTATTATGGAATATGCACAAAAATGTGAAAGGAACCAGTCATGTAATTCTCATGAAATGATTTGTTGCGAGTTAGGTGCATCTATTATTTGAGCAGATAGAGAAAATGTGTTAGTTGTGTCTTCCTTGGTGATCCTAACCTAGCCAATTCTTCATTGAAGCTGCTGGAATTCAAAGGGGATACAAAATAAGACAAATGACACATGAGAACTTAAATAGTACACTTGGCTATTGATGGGGTTTAGAGTGTAAATTTTCTTATGAAGTGAATGCTATATGCTTTATCCTATGTTATTAATGTGTGATAAGATAAGATCCAACATCCCTCTTCGTAGAGAATGATCTGAACATCCCATTATAAGGGATCAAAACCTTGCGCAACTGTTCCATGGACAAAGATGTCTTGTTTGACAGGGGTTTGATTTCTTGCAAGTTATTTTACTATGTTGAAGTCTAAAATAAAATGAAATAATTTCGAAGGTGTGCAGAAAATGTTCACTATATGCTGTGTTGAAGTCTAGCACAAAAGGTGACATAATTCACACTTAATCTAGTGCAGAGATTTTAATATCACTATCAATAAGGGAAACCTCATTGGCACGTCTCCCTGACAACAAAAAAAACCTAATCCTTGAAATCTTTCCTTTCAACTACATCCTATACAGGTATTTTTTTTTTTTTTTTAGAAACAAAAGATAAATATTGAGGTTTTTTCTTGCGAGAGCTGAAGGTCTAAAATAATTAAATAATTAAATGTTTGCAATAATATTGTTTCATATATAATGGCTCTTTTTATGGTAATAACACTTTGCCACTTATGTTTGGTAGCAAACCTTAATCTTTCCAGAGTTGGCCCCACTGAAATATTTATATTGGAACATTGGAAATATTTATACATTCCCGGTGAAGTTATGGGGTGGAGTAATATACATTCTCGGTGAAGGTATGGGGTGGAATATATTTGGTAAGCCTTTTTTTAATTGCATTTTGAATATTTTGTTTCGAGGGACCTAATAAGTTGTAGTAAGAGGTTATTAAGTGGAATGGTCATCTCAAGTGCAATTATAAGAGGAGATCATGATTACATCAGTTGTTTCCTTAGTTTTTCATGCAGAAGAATTGGATAGAAGAGACAATGCTTCAATTTCTTGATATTGATAAAAATGTATAGAACATTTTTGAAATGCGGGTATGAATTCATTTGCTTGGCGTATAATTTCCATATTGGGTTAGTTTCAAAAATAGAGCATGATAAGTTATTTTGATTTTGGTAATCTATTGCAAATGGTGATATAAGGGAGTCATTGTGTGAAATTTTGATTTAAATATTTTATTTAAAAGGAGAAACAAGGGTTTTACCTAAAATAGAAGTCATATTTTTTTTGTCATGGAGACCTAGAGCCCATCTGATGTCACCAAGGTTGTTTATGATGATCATGCAAAAGAAATTGTTTAGAAGTGTCCTATGAATGTTCATGATTGAGCTCTTAGTGGTTGTATTACTTCCTTTGTTGTTTCTTCTGGATGGTAAAGTCTAACATTTTTTTTTGGAGGTTGGCGATATCAGAGGATGAAAGAATTGCCATCATCTCAAGTCAGCGTCTCACTTTGAGATGGTGATCTGCATGAGAAGCATTTTTGGCTATTTTTATTTCATGCTTTTATTTTGTTTTATTTGTTGATGTTGATAAATCTGAAGAGTGCATATATTGTTAATTTTATGTTTTGGAGATAGGTTTGAGATTTGGTGTTGAGCTCAATATAGATTATTGTCCAATGAGCTTCAAAGTATATGATCAATAATTAGACCCTTTTGTGGTCATTAGACAGTGATAGGGATCTCTTGTATCTCTTAGGGATCATTTTTTAATAATTCAAAACTCTTTGATTTGAGAGTTCGGAACTAAAAGATCAGAGCACAACCTAAAGCTACACCTTTCTAAGGGTCAAGAGACAGTTTGATGGTGCCTTGCTTTGTTCAGGATTTGATTCTTTAGGAGAAGTTTTTCTCAAATATATGTCATCATATTATATAATCAACAAGTTTTTGTTGTGTATAGAACCTTAAGGGGTGGTCCCTAGGGAAATTTGATTTGATATTTTTAGGATCAGTGCATTAATAGGGAATGTTGGTGTAATGCATTGTAGTTATAACTGCTAATAACTATTGTGTGTGTGTTCCTGTAAGTGGTTACCAATTATTGGTTAACTATTTTCTATGTTATATATTCTTAAATATACTATTTATCAATTGTATCATCAATTTTTCATCATTTTCCCACAATTACAAGGTTTATCAATGAGAAGGGGGGGAAATCTCCACTCAATTCAAGGAGTTTTATGAAAATAATTGCTAGTTAACTTCACCTTACAATTTAGAGAAAAATAAAGTGATTGAAAACCAAAATAGGACTATCCTGGAGATAGCACAATGTATAATGTATTATAGGAGCATGCTCTACCATTATTAGGGAGAAATTGCAAACACAATAATATTTCTCCTCAACATGAGTTCTTGCAAAGCCCTACCAAACATCACACTAAGGGAAGCTTGGTCTGGTCACAAAGATGAGGTAATTAATTTTCATATTTTTGGTTCAACAATTTACGTAGCTTGTAATGCTATGAAATCATATGGAATACCCACCCTGACTTACACTCTTGCATTAAGACATGGTGGGACTCACCACTAGTGGGAACTCCAATGTATCATGTGGCTCAAAAGTTGAACATTGTTAGAAAGAATGTGAAGGGATGGAGCAGGTTCACATTTGGGGACATTTTTTAGTAGAAAAAATAAATTTATAGGAAGTTGACTTTTCTTTAGGAACAAATGGCAAGGGTTGAACTTTCAATGACAACACATACTAAAGAGGAAGATCTAAGATCCAAATGGAAAGGTATTTTGCATAGGGAGGAAATCTTCTAGAAGTAGAGATGTAGAGTCCAGTGGTTGAAAGAAAGAAATAGAAACTCGTCCTTCTTTCATCACTCAGCTAGTGCACATAATAAAAAGAACACCATTCTTAGCCACAAAGATGAACATAATGAAGTCATAAGGGATGATGCAATGTTGGGCCTCATAGCCTTGGATTACTTCTATAAGGCCTTCAAAGATGATGGATATACTATTGACCATGCTTTGGAAGACTAACCATTGGATTTCCACCCAAGGGCTATTACTCAAGCTGACAATGTGCAACTCATGACCCTAATTACCATAGATGAAGTGAGAAGTGTCACCTTCTCGATGGGTGTTGTCAAATCCCCAGGCCCATATGATTTCCCTCCATCTTTATTTTAGGAATTTTTGGATATATTGGGCCCATATGTGATTATTGCTACCAAAGATTTCTTCCGAAAGGGTAAATTTCTCAAATAGTTAAATTTCTCTTTCATTGTTTTAATCCCCAAAATTTAGGATACACTCTCTTCATGATTTTAGGCTGATAAGCCTTTGTAATATGATCTATAAAAATTTTTCCAAAGCCTTAGTTAATAGAATAAAACCCATTCTTGACAATCTTATCAATGGCAATAAAAAAGGTTTTGTTCCTGGAAGGAAAATCCTTGACACAACCATTACTACCCATGACATTTTCCACTCCATGGAGAAATGTAGGCTACCAAGGATGGCGCTCAAACTAGACATGTTCAAATCGTATGAAATAGTCAAATGCAAATTTCTTTTCAAAGTACTTGAAAGGTTTGGCTTTGACAGGAGGTTGGTTTCCCTTTGTCTGCCATTTTGTTCTAGTTAATGGTGTCCCTAGGTTGTTTTTTGGCACAGCCAGATATATCAAACAAGGTGATCCTCTGTCTCCATACCTATTTATCTTGTTGGTAGAAGTTTTGGGGAGGAATTTCTTGCAATTGATAAACAAGCATAAACTTCTTGGGGTGTGTCCTACTTCCACCCTATCCCTTGTTGTCCTATAATAGTTTTTCGATAACAAAATCCTTTTAAGCACCATTCTGATGCTTAAAGCAAGAGCTTGGAAATGGTTCCTCGGTCAATATGCCTTTGTTTCACAACAAAAATCAATTATGACAAATACAAAATCTATTTTTTCAACACCCTTGATAGTCTCTAGAAAAAAATATAAAATATTCTTGGATGTCAAGGGGGTAATATAACTAATACTTATCTTGGGTTGCCACTCACAGTTAAAGAGGTTTTCAATTATTTTTGGAGCTCGATTCTTGAGAGGAATCAACACAAGTTGGTTGGATAGAAGGGAAAAATTCTAACTAATGTGGGTAAGTTGCAATTGTTAAAGCATTCCCTTCAAGGGATACCTGTCCATTTCTTTTCTCTCTTTCAAGTCTCTAATTTAATGTTTGAAAAAAATGAGAGAATCCACAAAAACTTCCTTTGGTCAGGGATAGAAAGAGGACATATTTGGTCAATTGGGACTCTATTTTCTAGCCAAGGACAATGGAAGGTTTGGGCATCAAAAAAATTTCTCACCTTAATAAATCTCTTCTTGAAAATGTTGGCTAGAACCTTACTAGGCACAATGCCAACTAGTGTGACATCATGACTGTAAAATAGTTGAATACGGAAAAGATATATTGCTTGCTTAATATTCAGGGGCTTACCAACGGGTCTAGGATATAGAATAACATCCTTAATTGCAAAAATGTGCTCCTGCAAGGCTTGAAATGGTGTGTTTACGATGGCTAGATGTTTCATTTATGGGAATATATCTAGTTGGATGATACACCCCCTTTCTCTCAACCAACTTACCAATATCTCTGTGAGGCTACTAAACAATTCTTTGATGTTCGAGTGGGGGACTATGTGGAGTAGTCTAGATCTTGGAAAAATATTTTTCTTTGTTGTAAAGACATTCAACAGTTACTGCCTCTGGCATTGGATTTACAAAGAAGACTCGAGGAGTTGAGAATTTTGATGTTCCCAAGAGATGATAGCTTTTTTTGGAAAAGGAATACTAGTAGTGAATTCATGGTCATGTCTTCCTATCTTCTTCTTCTCCATGAAGGTAATTTTGGTAATCTATGGAAAAAGGTATATAATTTCTAACTTATCCCTAAGGTGTACCTATTCTAGTGGACGATCATGCATAACAAAATCCTTACTCAAGACAACCTCTCCAAGCATGGTTTTCAGCTACCAAAATGTTATACCCTTTGCAAATAGAATGAGGAATATGTTGATCTTCTACTCATACACTACCCATTCACACGCGACTTGTGGCAAAAAATTCTACACTTACTTCAAATTGATTGGGTGATGCACAAAGATATTTAACAACTTTATTTTAACTGGGAGGGGATCTCCTTCAATCCCCTTATTAGGAAACTTTGGTGGCAACTTCCCCGCGCTTGAAATGGTAAATTTGGAAGGAGAGAAATAACACAATCTTTTGGGGTGTGGAATTCCCTTCTGAGGTTATTTTCATATTTTTCACAAAATGCTACTATAAAAATTGATTGTCACTAGGTGGCCTTGCCTCCTATCCATCCTTTCTCTTTGGGTAACTAAATTGCCATGAATTGGAGCCTCCTATACTCTTTTGAGAAGTTATAAATTTCTCTAAAAACTTAAAATGGAAAAGAACAAAATAGACCCCTCTTATACTTGGCTAGTACAACCTCAACTTTGATGGCACTGCAAAGCACTCTCCGGGGTTGGCTACTAATAGAGGGGTAATAAGAATGGACACTAGTAAATTTGGTTCTACCTAGATAGTGATGCATTGTCCAAACACATGAAAAACCATTGGTATCATAACCCTTTCAATTGAAGGTGATTTCAAGCTAATCATTGATGCTATCAAAGGATTGTCCAAGACTAACTGATCTGTTGAGGGCATTCTGGGGGATTTCCATAGGCTCTTGCAGGGCTTTGAATCCTTCATCATCAACCATGTTTACAGAGAAGGCAATGTGGTAGAGGACTCCCTTGCTGCTAATGGTTATGAACTGGAAGGGTTGAGGTGTTGGAGATACCTTCACACTCTTTCAGCAGACATTCAAACTCTCTTGAAAGGAGAGTGTTCAACTTGTAATGGGAATGACATGTAAGAGCTTTCATTAGAGGTGGTTCCTCTTTCTTTGTACTATATGGGGTTGGATTTTCCAAAACCCTAACCTATTTTTACTGATTAGGAGTGTGTGACTAGTGAAAACATTTTGAATTTGAAAATGAGGGTGATGGCGTGGCATGAACGTGTCAGATTAGAGAAAAGCCTCATCCAACAAGATATTAATTACCACTTTTGGCATAGTACTTTTCGTAGGTGGCCCCTACGTAATCATAAAAATTTCAATAACCTAAAGGAGTACCCTAAAATGATGAGATGGCATAATGTGAGGGTCACAAATGGTCACATTAGCATTTATGATTTCCCCTTGTGTACCTCTTATACGACATATTGAAAGGACTTCTACTAGTGGGAAACTATATTTTTGGGGGAATGGTTTAATGATATTTCCTAACTGGACGGACAAAATTTTTTCTTTCCTTTGAATCACTCTATGATAATGGAAAGTTTCCCTAACCATATGAAGGGTTGCAATTTTCTTCTCAAAATTGATCACCCTGTTCATTTTGTTACAATGATGGGAGGGGAACAAGTCTGCATCAAGCCTGGGAAGCTAGACAATTTCAAGAATGACCTCTTGGTGTGGCACATTTGCAAGGAAGGAGAGGTTACCAACTTATAGAATCCAATAACAGATTTGATGAGGGCCTACCTATCCATTTTTCTAGTTCATGGGACAACATGAGAGTTTTGGTTGATGGTATCCCTTTTGAGATCACTAAAGAGGTCATCGCAAAGGATATTGGACTGTCCAAAGATGGAAGGAAATAGAAGAAGACTATCCGGGTAGTTGATAACGACATCTTGAACAATTTTTCTAAACGTAGCGAGGCTCCAGTTAAAATGCAGAGAGGATATGACAGAGCTCATCTTCCACCACCTTGGGACCAAGTTTGTCTAATGCTCATGAAATATTTTAGACTATAAGGGTGATTTAAAGTTTATTACTTTTATCACATACCTCTCCTCAACCATTTCAAAAACCACAAAATCACATTGTTTCCTTTTTCCCTGTTAAATTCTTTGGAGAGTTCTATGTTTGATGCCAAGGAAAATGCTCCTTCGCAAGGTAAAAAATAATTCCCTTGCATTGGGGGTCTTATTTTTAGGCTTTACCACTTCCATTTGGCCCTCTTCCCTCCCAAACCAATTGTTTTCTATGAGGTCTTTATTTCGAAGTCCTCTTCCCCTACTAGCATCATTGATATGCCAGGCCAAAGAAAAAAGAATGATTATAAGTATGCAGGACCCCTTAGAATTGCCTCTCATTCTGGCACCCCCAAAAATTTGAACCCTAATACTCCTGCTCTAGATGCTTTCTCAAAAGGTAAAGATCTCATGTTGTCACCTCCAATAAGAAAGGAAAAACTCCTTCACCCCCCACCAAGAAAACTAAATTCTTTGTGTAGGAGGTAAATAGTGAAGATGAGGAGGAAGTGGAGGAGGAGCGCCACACCCCTCATAGATAAAAAAAATTGGCAACTAGATCTAGTAAAAAGGAAAAAGGATCTTGAATGGTTATGGATCACGAATAACACTGAGCTGGGGAATCAAAAACTTGAAAAGGAGAGTGAGAAGACCAAGACTATGGAGTGTGAAGATTTGGAGGTTGACACTATTGGTAGCTCAAACAAATCTACCTCCAACAACTTGACACACATATTGACATGTTTTCGAATGAGGAAAATCCAATTATGACTAGCTCCACTACGGCTTGTTCTCCGAATTTGCCTAACCTACAAAGGGAGGTGGAAAGTGTGAAGCATAGATTAAGTGGGGAAAAAAGAAAATGGTGAAGCATTTCTAGATTTAGCCTCTGAGTCATGCACAACTCTGCAACTTTACTATGCCAACTACAACATAAGATGCTTGGTGACAATGGGAAGGATGAGGGCAAATATAAGGATCACCACCCTAGTTTTTTCTATTGATTAATATCAAACAAATTTATACCTTGGTTCTTGAACAAGAAGAAAAGGCTAGATTTGAAAACATGATAACTATTTATTTGCTGGATGTTACTAGATATCCCAAGGCATACAAAGAAGCAATATTTTTCTTGTATAAAAAGGATTCAGTTTAGTTCTTGAATATGTTTAAATGTGCCTTTCAAAGTTAAATCTCCCAATTCATTAGGTCAGCCCATGAGTTAGACAAGTTGGTTAGTTCTTCACTTGTATATTAACAATGTAGAGTTCATAGTCATTCTAGTCCACCTAGGGATCTAGATGACCCTACTCTAATATGTTAAAAGTACTCTTTGAATTTGTCATTTTCTTATATAGGATATAATAATTTGGTTTGTTTCCAAGGGTATACATAGTCTAAATGGGTATACATAGAACCAAGAGTATTTTTTTTGGAAAATTAAGCTTCAAAAATCAATAGCTATATCTTCCACTAACATGCAGTATAAGAAAATTGTAAATTATGGTTGACAAGCAAATTGGCTATACAGAGCTTTGGTTGACTTAAAATTCCTTCATATTCTCCAACCTTACTTTATGTGATAGTTAGGAGGTATTATAGTTGGTGAAAATTATAATATATCATGCTTGCACCAAACACTCTAATTTATTACCGTTCTATTCAACAACTACTGGAGTATAGATATTGTTCTTGATTTTTGCACTTTTGAGCGCCAACCTACATATTTAACATTTAAACCACTTAGTCCTATTGATTATCTCAAATTTTTGTACCAACATGATGTTTTTGTTTGTTGTTAAGGGGGTATTAGAATTTATTAGTACTACATATCACATTTGTTCTTTTATTATTGGTATTGTAACTACTATCTCAACAATCTTTGTAATTTTCATGTATTATTAGACATTCCTTAATAATAGAAGGCTGAGTAAAAGTACAAACATGTGTCACACTTTTATAAAGGAAAAGGACCACACCATGCAAACTGTTCAACTTTAACGACATAAAAAGTGGCATTCACATTTAGAATTTGAGGATGATGTAAACTGATGAAATGTGTAAAAATGGATGAAGTTTATGCGTATAATTTTTTAATTTTTTTTTAAACAAGAATTGATATAGTTTTTTTTAATTTTTGAAGTTCATTTTTTAATTGTTGATTATCTAGGGTCTAGTTCCCACCAAACAAGTATATGAAAATAATCTATTTTTCCTCTGATTTCAAAATATGTTATAGATAAAATGTATAGCTAGTGTAGAAAAGAAAAAAGATTGGTTTTCAATGTATATTTTCTCCATTATAACTACTCAAAGTTGAACTTATCTGAAATTGACAATCTTCATCCAAATTTCCCCTATCAAATCTACACCATTCAAAACAAAAATTACATATTCTTCAAGAGGACTCTCTCCTCTAGTGTTAAATATAAATTTTAAATTTTTTTGATATGATTTACTAATTTTTGATTTATTTGAGGCAACATCTTCTCGAATGTTAAAATACCTACTTGTTGTATTTTGAAATTATAATATATTAGATCTAATCAAAATACTATAAACTTTATATGACAATAATCTTGACTTTGAGCTCTACAAAAGGGTATTTTTTATATTTTTGAAAAATATTATTAAAATGAGTAGGGGTTATTGAAACATCAATTTTCAGAAATAATTTTATTTCTTTGGTAACTGGTATAAAACATGCATTTAATAGACATTTCCAATTGGAAAAGTTTAACCACTTATCTAGCTTAGCTAGAATTAATGTAGCTAGACCATATGTTTGACGAAAATTAATTTTTATTTAGAAATACTCAAATTTAGTTGTGCTGATAAGTGGTCCTGAAACGTGACACAACTTTTTGCTTTTACCCGGCTACATATGCTCCTGAGATGATAAAGTGCACTAGTATTACTGTCCATAAAGGAACTATGTATCATATAGAATGTGATTTGTATACCCTCTAATTTGTAAATCATGTATAGGTATATAACTAGTGATAAAATAAAGGCATTTAACATAAGGTTCATCACTACCTTCATAAAAAATAGGCAATTCCAAACCAATACTTATCACTAGGCATGATAACATTTGCACCCTCATCAATCTATAATGATGATCCTAAAGAAGCACATGGAGTAGGGTCCATAGAGGTAAAATACTATCAAATGCATACATGGATGGAGTAGTTAGTTCAGTATCACAGGTTACCATAGGTATATCGTCATGTAGTGAGATAAGAAATGAATTTGGTAAGAAAATAGGAAATAATATCCAAGAAAAAATAATGTATATGGAAAGGGAGATATCTTAGATGAAAAAATAAAAATATGAAATAGATATCAATTCTAAAAATAAGGACAACCATAAACCCTAATACCAATCCAAGGGTTGGTACAAAGGGTGCACCTTAAAATTATTTTGATATGCACACCAAATCCTAGGATAAAGATAAGTTAACAAAGTACAAGAAGCCAAAGGAGGATTAAATTTGTGAAAAGTGCGTAAATCCACAAAGTATAGGCCAAAAACCCTAATTATTGTTATCTAAAGCCTAAGAAAAAGACAATTCAGTTTGTTGGATTTGATCGAGTTCACAAAAATATAAAGGAAACTTTTTTTTTTGTTAGGCTTAGTACAAGTTAATTCAATAAAATGCACACATATGCACCCTTAACTTGGACTAGTTAATTATGGATTTTAAATGACTAAAGTATCAAGCTTAGCAATTTAAATGTTGGTAGAGTGTAAATAGTTAAAAAAGTATACCTTAGCTCAATATCCAATACATATATAAAGAATGATGAAGATCTAGTTTTAATAAGCCTCAAGATCAAGAATAGTAGACGATAGACTAGTATAACCTTGGGATCATTTATTTTTGCTAACTCTACACAACCATGAATTTAAATATCAAGAACAAACCCATAGCTACAATTCTCCTACATGATCCACATATTACTTTTCTTCATTTTGAGTAATGTATTTTAATTTCCTCTATGTTTAATTATATTGATTGATGGTTACTATTTATAAATACATTTGTAGAGTTGTGAATATATCATAAGGGGACTTGTTCTCTACGTCAAACCTTATGTATGCATACAAATAATCAAATATATAATCTTCAATCACATGTGCTCTTGGAATGAATGTATATAACTATATTCTTTTAGTGCACCATTTAAGTGTATAAAGAAGATTATAATAAAAAAATTTCATCAAGTTATCAAGTAATTAGAATGAATCCACTGAATACCTTAAAATACAAGGACATAGCGACATATTATACAAACTTTTGTTAATCAACCCGATGCATAAAGGGTAAAGGTGTGGAGTTTATCCTATTTGAATTTGGGTGAGATGAGACTCCAACGACTACATAATTATCGTACAATCACAAACTAGTCCCTAGACATAAAAGAGGCTAGGTTTTAGTGGATAGAGTGCGCATGGGAAGGCATGCAGGTATATGTGTAATTATCAAGTGGAATTTGAACAATCTTACAAAATTTGTCAATATCTTTATGTATCAAAGCACTACCCTCAAAAGGTACAAAAGTGAATGTAAAAACACGTACATGTAAATTTGGCCATTACACTAATTTATGTTTAATGTCATTGCATACTATTTTTGTTACTCTTGAAAAAAGCATGATTTATCAAGAGCATTCCCTAGTGATAAGTTTCTTCAAAAGGATTGAAAAATAAGGTTAAAATAATGAATGTTTTTACAAAGGAAAATTTACCACTTAAATAGTTAGGCCAATTAAATAATTAAAGAAACTGAATAAGCAATTAGAATAGATATAAGAGCACACATGTATTTAATTTACATTTAATAATTCAATATTTGATGATGGAATATGCTACTTGATATGCCAAGAACTGATTCACAATATTGCCAGAATTTTTGGGAGTTATCAATCAAGTGTCTCCATGTCTATTCATTATCTATACACTAATATATTTCAAATCTACAACTATAAACTTGAAATTTTTGCCTAAGCAAGCTAGCATGCAAACCTAAACCAATACCCATGGGAATAAAATAACCAAAATATGATTTTGTTTGAATCTATATAGCTTGATCCTTTAAGATATTTGTTGGAGAGTGAGGGTCATATTCTCTTTAGTTAACTAATTCAATAACTTTGGAATAATGATTGAGGAAAATAGACAAGTGTGCAATGGCCTAAGATGATGTATATTGATGTAATACTTTGATAATGCTACTAAGAATATTTTGGGAATGTTCTAAGAATATATTTGTTAATGATTCCTAAGTATCCTTGATTGTTTCTGACTTAACTTCAAATGAATAAATGAATACTACAACATAACACATAAATGTGCATAAAGTCGACCCACAACAACTAGTGAAAAGTTCAACAAGATGTAAATTTGGAAGTTTGAATTTAAAAAATTTGAGGTTCAAATTGCAATAACATAAATGACCTAGGTAAACTCCAAATCCACTAATTTGATCCAAGATGGCCAATCAAAGAACTAGGATACAAGATCAAACTCTAGACATAGATGATGATGGGATCTAGATAAAGTGATGTCATCAATTGAATTTGCATAAGAATATATCACTTGTAGATTTCCTAGTGTATTGGGGACACAAAACAAAAGAGAAAAGAACACAAATATGTATTTTTCACCATTACCACTTTAAATAGATTATTTTATAAATTAAATTAAAAAACTGTAATGAATATTTTTAAATATGCACTTATAAGAAGTTTTTACATTTATGTTTTAATGTTGGTTTGGATTAAAACAAAAAAACTGCCCCAAAATTGGTAAGTTCTATTCCACAATAAAAATGACCTACATCACCTACTACTTGGAACCATCTCTTTATTTACATAAACTCTCAAACAGAAAAAGAAAAATTTCCTCTCAAGCTGCTCTCAAAGATTTCCTACTACTTGGAACCATCTCTTTATTTACATAAACTCTCAAAGATTTCATCTCAAGCTGCTCTGACTAGGGAAGCCCGCCATTTTTATTCTTCTCTTTTTGCTGAAGATTCTATGCCTGCAGATGAAGAGGAGAATTTGATTTTGTCTTGTATTCCTTCTCTTATCACCAGGGCAATGAATGATTCTCTTATTCGTCTGATTTTGATCACAGAGCTTGAGAAAGTTGTTTTTGGGATGAATACTAGCAAGGCTCCTAGGCCTGATGGTTTTCCTGTGGAAAATTTTCAGGAATTTTGGGATATTATTAATCAGGATCTCTTGGAGGTGGTTAGGGAATCTCTTCAGAATAAGCAAGATGCTTCGTGCATTGAACTCCACCTTTTTTACCATCATTCCCAAGAAAGAAGGGGCTAACAATCTTGAGTCCTTTCGCCCCATTGCCCTTTGCAATGTGGTGTATAAAATTATCACTAAGTTGATTGCTGAAAGACTTAAGATATGTCTTCTGGTTGTGATCTCTGAGGAGCAAGGGGGTTTTGTGGCTGGTAGGTAGATTCTTGATGGGGTTGTTGCTTCTGAATTTATTCACTCTATGTCAGTTTAAAAAGAGAGATCTATGTTCATCAAGTTGGATATGGCCAAGGCTTATGACATAGTCAAATGGAGTTTTCTTCAAAAGATCCTTTTAGCCTTTGGCTTTTGCCCTGAATGGGTGAGCTGGATTTTGAGTTGTGTTACTTCATCTTCTTTCTCTGTTATTATGAATGGTGAGCCTTCAGAGCCTTTTGGTGCCTCCAGAGGTCTCCGCCAAGGGGATCCTATTTCTCCATACCTTTTTATCATTTTGGCTGAAGATCTGGGTCACTTTCTTAAGCTTCGTGTTACTCAAGGTTTGATTCATGGGTGGCATTGGGGTGGTGGCCTGTCTCATCTCTCTCATCTTCAGTTTGTGGATGACACTTCTCTTATGGGACAAGCTCGTGTTCAGGAAGCTACTTCTTTTAGGCAAGCTTTGGATGTGTACCTTGCTTCTTCTGGTCAGAAAGTTAATGAGCATAAGTCCTCAATTTTCTTCTTCAATACACCTCAAGCTATTCAGAGGCGTATTGTTGATATTATGCAGTTTTCAATTGGCTCGCTTCCCTTTGTTTATCTGGGTATCCCTCTCATGGTCAGTAGGCATCCAAGATCCACTTGGCAAACTTTGCTTGATAAATTGCGCCAAACGTTAACTACTGGACTCATCGTTGGCTATCTACTATGGCTCGTTTGACTCTTTCAAAGTTGGTTATCCAGGTCCTTCCTATTTACAGGTGTTTTATTCAGGCTACTCCTATGTACATTCTTCAGGAATTTGATGCTCTCTCCCATCAATTTCTCTAGAGTGGGAATCTCTCAACTTCTAAATGGAGCCTTGTTAGGTGGGAAATTGTGTGTAGACCAATTAAAGAGGGTGGCCTTGGTTTACGGTTTGTTATTCTTAACAGAAAAGTTCAACTGCTAAGATTTATTGGCGCTGGTGTACTAATCAGCATCATCTTTGAGCTCGCATCCTCTCCCATAAGTATCTTCTTGGAGTTGATGTCTTTAATATTCCCCGCTTTCCTCTGTTGGGGAGAGGTTCTATGATTTGGAATACTTTGAAACTTGGAGCTCAGTTGGTTAAAGATGGTCTCTTTTGGATCTATCACTCTGGATCTCAAGCTTTGTTTTGGCTTGACTCTTGGGATGGTTACCCCTCTATCATTTCCTCTCATCCTCATCTTTAGGCCCTTTCTGATTTTTTTCTTGCTGCTAGTTGGGACATTGTTGATCATTATAAGATTGGACGTGGAGGGGGGTTGACACGTTGGAAACATTTCTCTGAATGGCCTCCAGGGGGTTCTGAGGAAGATAAGCGAGAGCTAGCTCAGATCTTACAGGCTCAGGATTGTACTTCTTTGGTCGGGCATGATGTTTTGGCATGGAATAGTAGTGATTTATTTGGGAAATTCTCTGTGTCTGCAGGCTATGTGGAACTTCTCCGATAGACTTTTGGTGCAATTCAGGTGCCTTGGTGGAAAGAAGTTTGGTATAAGCATTCTTGGCCCAAGTGCGATTTTTTTATGTGGCTTGTGATTCACAACCGGTGTCTCACCTGGGATAATTTATGCAAGCGTGCTTTTCAGGGACCTTCAATGTGTGTTTTGTGTCATTCTAGTGAGGAAAACATCTCTCATCTCTTCTTCCAATGCTCCTTCACTAGACATATGTGGCATTCTTGGTGAATGTGTGGAACCAATCCTGTTGGCATGTCTCTTCTTTAGCTGAGTTCTTTTCTCGATGGGGTAAAGCTCCTGTCAAAACTGTCTTTCTTAAAGTTGCCTGGCATCTTGGACCTTCCTTTCTTATTTGGCATATTTGGTTGGAGCGAAATCGAAGAATCTTTCAAGATGTGTCCTTGGAACCTCATTACTTGTGGTGAAAGATTCTCCACTCTTTGAGAGAAATTGTTTCTGCAAAATGTGACACTATGGAGGCTATAGATCCTGGAGATGTTATTGTCCATAACCGCCTGAATTTCTTCCTCCACAAGGCAGGCATTTGAGGAAGATATGTCGTCACCCTTTGCGAAAGATAAATAGAGTTGGGAAGTGGAGTGCTCCTCCGCAAGGTAGTCTTAAAATCAACACAGATGGGTCTTCCAAAGGAAATCCAGTTCCTGCTAGTATTGGTGGAGTGGGCAGAGATAGTAGGGGAGATGTTCAGTTTATAAAGGTCATCACACTAACAACCTGATGGAGGCCATAGCTATCTTGTATGTTGTGGAGCGTGCTTGTGACCTTGGATGGTGAAGGCTTATCTATGAATCTGACTCGCAGGTGGTGATTCGCCTATTGACTCAACCGCATTCTAAGGATGTTAGTTGGAAGTTAGGCTTGATTGTTAACCAGATTCTTCATTTGTGTGCTTCTTTGGATTCTGTTACTTTCACCCATATCCCCAGAGAGTGGAATGGTGTTGCTGATTGTTTGGCCAAATGGGCTTCTGATTATATGTTTGCTTGGAACATTGTAAATATGGCTCAATTACCTCCGGGCCTATCTCATCAGTTAGATCAATTAGTGGATCTTGGTGGGGCTGTTTGACGCCTTTTGTCTATAGTTCTTCCTGTTTGAATAAATTTTCACCCCTCTTTTATTTCATCTAGTGGTAAACTTCCGCAGTTTACGTTCTTACCAAAAGAAATAAATCATCATATCTTCAATATGCTTAATTACCACCAGAATTATTATAGGGTTAAGAATGAATTGAAAAAAAACCCACTTATTTAAGAGAGATGTCTAGCGAAGAAAATCGTAAGAAACCATTTAAATGACCATGCATTCGTTCTTGTTGAAAAGCCCTCCAACGATGAATTTTGAAACAGGAAATGCATGTTTTCTCCTCCCTCGCCCCCACTTTTTCTCTTAATCATGATCTTGTATATTTTTAGAAATATTTTGATTTTTTGGTTGATGTGATATTGTTGCATAACGTTTTTGCATATGGTCACAATGCATATGGAAAAAATGCAACAGTTCTTATGTGCAAAGCAATTCCAATTTGGTTTGTACAAAATGAAGCCTCAGACTCTGCAGGCGTATATATGCATTATTAGAGCAGCTATGCTCTGTGTCAAATATAAAATTTCAAAAACGTTTGGCAGCTAAGCTACTGAAACAAGGAAACATTATAGCTCCCAGGAATACTTTTCGACTTTTAATTTTCCACCTATATTGCAGGAAATAGTTACATGGTATCCAGACCTTCAATAGATACAATCTGTATACATGGAACCGCTTTAATTCTGGAACATTTACAAACCGTAGTTGATCCATGGTGTTGGTTGACTTGAATGACCACCAGTATTTTATTTGTGATGTGATATATTCTGAGGATCAAAACAGCTGCAAACAAAAAAAAATGTAATGCATGCACTCAAAACACAATGTACAATTACCATATTTAACAAAAGATAACCGAAGATGCAAAAAATATTTTCATCCAGCAATATGGAGCAAATTACTTAAAACATATTACGCAAGAGGCTTACCTTGGCAACTTTATATGCAAAATGAAGAAAACAACTGCCAAGAAGATGCACAGAATCCCAGTGACAACATATGCTTTCCCCAGAGTATCATTTTTACCGCCAAGCCAACTTGTTGTGGAAAGCACCAGACTTTTCTTGCCACCAAAGCTATATGTATTATAGTTATTTTGAATCTCTACTGTAATGTAATCATCAGCTTCAAGATCCACCTCAATTCTTCCATACAACTTTCTGAAGGTTGGGAGTGCTGATATACGCATCCACACAATAAGATCTTCTTGATCGCTCAACTTTCACATTACAATCAGAAAAATCATTAAGCAGCATTGAGATAAAATGTGGAATGTCTTTTACATACAAGAAACAGAATTCAATTTTATTAGATAGTATAAAAAATTCTCTACTTACAGGTGTTGATGGATCTAGCTTGGCCCCACCAATTAAAGATCCATTCTGAAAATTGAAGGGATAAACATTTTTCCCAAATTTATGTTCACGATCGCTTTTCCAAGCAATGTTTGTCTTGTTGACATGTAGTTCAATTTCCTCGAGAGAAAATCTGTAGGTATCATTAAATAAGCTCCAAGCTATGAGGCCACAGGGTACTATTGGCACACCATTTGATTTCATTTCAGGATCACAATAATTTATAGTACTGTTATCCCGCAGACCATGTAATAGCTGCTCGTTGCTTCTGCTTTTAACATATCTGCATTTAGTTGAAAATTTATAAACAGTTATGGGGCAATTCTCAACGATTAAGGTAAGAAAAGGCTTCGTGTTATAAATACTTTTATGGGATAAATCTGAACTAATAGGAAATGAAAGACTCCATGAGATGATCAATCCTAAGGACTATCTCAGCTCCTCATTAAACATAATAAATAGGCTCTTCTCATTATAATAAGCATTACACATTATAAATAGGCTCTTCTGACTATAATAAGCATACAACTTAGGTGAAAGAAATAATGAAATATGAAAGCTGAGAAAAACTTAAAATTCATAAAATCAGACTAAAAATGTCAATTGTTGTGAAAAGTTGACACCCATTTTTTGTTAGACTTAATTCAAATGGTTAAATCATTGAATATGAGAGACACCCCCAACCATTGGTATATGCTCCAGGATGGGGGCGAATCTCCATTATGGGCAGTAAAGTGAAATGGGAATCGAAGCCCTGGAATATCTCTTTTCATTAAGTGAGAGTTCCACCAACACTACAGGAGATGCCCTCTGCATCATGCATACAATATTTTTAAAAACTAAAAGTTAAAACCATAAAGCAACGAGCCTGGCAAACAAAAGTTCTAATTTATTTATTTTTTATTTTAACATTTGTCAAGATGTATGTTCTGTTATTTCATGGAACAGAGAATCACCTTAATCTGGCTAAGGGAAGTCCCTTCCTATGAAAGTTAGAAAAGCTAACAGGGAACATATGTTCATTTTTTTCTCAAATTTTATAAAATGCTGCAGAAGTTCTCCCTAAGCTTTCTTTGAGACAGAGTGTTGTGAAAGGTGCAAAATTTATTTGTCAATTTGACAATTTCTTCTCACACTTGCAGGATACCCTTGTCATTCAGGGCAATATTTCTACTCTATATTACTCCTCGGGTCACTGTGCTTTTCTTCAAATGTTCTGTAGACATTCTCAATATTCTCTAAGCATTGAAAATGCAGATTGGCTGATATATCGGCATTTCCTGCTTTCTGAAGTCTTGAATAATATAGTTATGATCTCTGCACATTCTGATTCGAATTTTTGCTCAGATCTAGAGCTTTGACAGATTTAAGTAACTTTCTAGAGTACAGAAGCAAACATAAAAAGTTGCACCAACAGGCTGCAGTTAATATTACAATGGGAAATTTACAATTACACACTTCAGATGCAGAGAACAGACCAGGCAGGTTCTGTCAGCTGAAAAAAATATTTCCAACATCAAAGTTGTAAAGATTGAAGAATTAAAGCTGTAAGGACTTTTTTTTTTTAAAAACGTTATCTTATTTACTCCAGAGAAGAAATTTTTGACATCAGCTGAGCATTGTGATTACAAGGAAACAATCTCCCCTTCAAAGGAAAAGAAAGTACAGGCATGGGCCTTGGCCCCAATTGGACAAACATGCACATCCTTCCAAAACCACTAAGCTTAGTTGCACAATCAATGCCAATTACTGTCTCAAAAATTGCAATTTCCCGATACTAAGTGGGGATATATCTTTTGGAAATGTAGTTTTGCATCTAATTCTCTATAGGAAACTAAACGCCACCAAACAAATTGTATGCCATGGATTCTTGCAGTTGCCAACACTATCCAGAAAACTACTAGACGAGATCTGCACAAAGAAAGAGCTACCATAATGAAGCAATTGGATTCACGTTGTAACCATCATTAAAACCCCCCAGATGTTGGACACTTCTAATATCTTTTGATAAACTCTCTCTCCTTTTTGGCACAATAATAAAAGCATTGGCAGCAACCGCCTTCCAAAATTGTATCTTGACAAAATAACAGTAATACAATACTGGCTATCCTAGCACCTTGAATTTGAAATACGTTCTTTCAAATTAGCTTGATAAAGCATTTTCCATCTCACTTTAGGGTCCTTGAACCTCCGCTGCTTATTTGATCAGGAGGCAATAGGAATAGACTGTTTCAATAATATACAGGTTCTTTGTCTTATAGGTGAAGAAGGATATTCCAATGTTCCACTCTCAATCTCTTAAAGATTGGCGTAAACTCTGTGTTGCAATTTGAATAGATAATTTTCATGAATCATCTTATATAACTCTTGTAAACCTAATTTTTTCACTGTCATCAACACTTGAACCCTATTGTGATATACAAATTAATCTCCTTAAAATTTTATTAGTTGTTGGGAGCCCATCCAAACCCTTATTTTCCATTTCTTGGGTTGTCATTCTGCTTTGCTGAATCTTTTGAAACTTAATAGTGAATGCTTAAAATTGCCTCTCAACTCTCTCCCATGATTTGCCAGTGGAAGTTTTGAAATATTTAATCTTCCTTCCATTGTGTGTGGATCTTGGTGAAAACTTGCTGCTGCGACAAAAAGAGTCCCTGGTGATTTGTAAGATTGTCAATCCTATGAAGGAATAAAGATTGTTTTTTTTTTCAATTTTAAAAACCACCTCACATGCCAATGCCAATGCCAATGCTGGAGCTCACCAGAAAACTCTCCTTGAGTGCAAGTTAGGTAAAAGTAATGGTATGTTTTGGCGCTTCAGCCTAAGGTACCATTTTGGGAATCCTCTTTCCATTTTGTTTTGCAAAGAGGATACAATGCTGCTAAATGGTAATGCTCATTAGCAATCTCTACCTCTCAATAAAGATTCATTGGTGTGTTGAGCTTTCTACCTCTCCAGCCTCAGCTTCGGCACACTAATTATTTCCTCTAATTTATAGAATTCCATTCCATCTGATGTAGATCTTTGAGGAACAAAATCAGAATCACCTTGAATGGCCCTGGCATCTGAATACTTCAATTTTTATCATTGCTTTCCTCCCTCAAGTCCCAAAATCAACATGTTAGAGCAATGAGCTATAGATTTTCCACTGATTGTGATCTATCTTCATAAAAAAGTATAGATTCTCCATTGATTGTGATCCTATCTTCATAAAAAACTACAGATTCTCCATTGATTTTGATCCTATCTTCATAAATAAGAACTGCACCAACCTTTTCCACCGTATCTACGTATAAGTTGTCCAATCTTGGCATGTGTTGTTTTTCAAAGTGCTTCATTTTCTTGAATTATGAGACTTCTAAAGCTTGACCTTTCAGGATTTGATATTTAGTTAATTTTTTAAATTTCATTAAATCTAAGGTCTATCTCCCTTTTAAGCATTAGATTTTAATGAATGAATTATGGTGTAGACTATTAATGTTTATAATTTTATAATGAATTACAAAATAATTAGATATGTTATAATCAATCACACAATAATTCTATCTGATAACATAATCAACTTACAAAATTTAAGTTTCAAACTTACGACCAATGCAATTTCCTCCCTCATTAATATGCTCACACACTCTAATGTGTGTTAACTTTCCCTCTTTCCTTCTTACAACATTGGGCATCAAAGTCTTCATTATGATAGCTTTAAAAAACTCTTCCAAGATTTTCTTACAAACAAAATGAAAATCAATTTACACCATGAATTATCTAATAGTCATACTTTTTCATTATAGTGATATCCTGCTATTTATACAGTTTTCTGGTTTCTTCTTCAATGATTCAAGCACCGTTAAGGAAATGTTCAAGAGATCGAATGGCAGGTTGAATTGTAGAGTTCGCGTTATCTAAAACTATTTTGCAGATTGGGAGGCCTGTTTCTATATTTTTGAAGTTATTATATTGTATATTTGACATGTTATGATATCTGCACACACTTCCATTTCAACCTATTGTCTATATTTTACTGCATGCATCCCCAATAGTGTGGTCCTGTAGCTTTGGGAACAAAGCTTTCAAAGAGGAAGGGCATGTATTGCACTGCATTTATGATCATGAATATAAACAAGTAAAATGTAACAAGGGAATGGAACAAAACTAAGAAATATTTCATTTGATCTTTATAATATGTTTTAATGCAAGGATCTCATGCAAATGGCCTCAACTATTCAACGACAAAAAAGTTGGAGTAGTATTGAAAATTAGAAATCATTGATGTTACTGAATCAGCTGGAAAATACAGGCTTTCCAACTATGAGTCGTTCCAGAATTGGGTACGCATCCAGTTTTCTTGAGGAATTGGGCAAGATTTGGATTTGAGCAATTAGAATTGTGTTGAAATACCGGGGTGATTCCGAGGTGGACATGGTGGTTTCAAACTGTTTCCTGAACAATTCCAATGTCAGCCATATATTTTAAGGCAATTTTTTATACTTATGGGCTGGGGAAACCTTAAACGACCTTCCCAAGCACTAAGCAACTGACATTTTATGCATTTCGTGTGTTAACAACACAGAAGTAGGGAAAGCACATTTCTTGCGTTGAATGAACCACGGGGCAGAAAAAAGTCAAAGGAATTCATCTACAGCAAAAAACATTAAGTTTTCACTTAGAAACACAAGTCATGATTCTGATTGCTGAATTTATTCTGGTGCTAGACCAATCTCCATAAATCTGGAAGAAGAGGATCAGGATATGCCCGTCATGAGGAAGAACCCATGAAGGGACAACATCCAAGGGTGTAGAAAAATTCTGAAAAGGATACATCTTTATTTCAGGTGCAGGAGTGCTGGCCACTAATTCTACTGTACTTTTGTAATAACCTTTTGATTCCATCTCTTGCTGAGCAGTCTCTTTCCATAAGGATACCTCCATTGAGATCCGTTTATATTATCATATAAAATCAACTTTATATATAAATATATTAGCATACATATATTTTTAAAAATTATATAAAAGATGCTGAAAGATATCATTATAGAGGCAGTTATTTTATTTGTCTATTTTTCCACTTTAAAAAATTACCACCTAAACCCATTTTGTCCCCTGTAATGTCCCCATTTTCTTGAGCATCAGAGTTTGAGGGATTAGCCAATTATTGTGACCCTCGTAGGCTAATTATTTTGGATAGAGGATCTTCTGAGGCAAAGGTTTGGTTAATGGAGGTTCTTATCTTCTGCAGAATTTATCACGTTCCAGTTTGGTCTTTGTTTGGCTTAGATTGGACTTCGTTTGGGCTCAGTTTCATATACTTACTATCTATAGTAAGTTTGAGGTTGATCGAGAAGGACCCTTTCTATTTTTGGAAAGTGCATTTGGTCACGTGGGGAAATATTAGGTGTGACTCCTGTTTCAGATGACATATTTAAAGGATAAGTATTTTGGGAGTTATTATTATATTAGTGGCCAAAATATTATTTAATCATTAAATGGCTTATTATAAAGTTATAATTTAACTTTTTAATTTTTCACTTAAGTTGAGGGTTGAGTCATTATTGAAAGGGGCCATTTATCCAATTAATTCATTGATGCCTAAGCTGAAGTATTAATTAAATTATTGGAGTAAATGAATTATTAAAAGGAAAAACATATCTATTTATCCCACATTGGCTGGAAAAGTGTGTGAGTTCTCTCACAAAAGTTATAAAAGACTCACATGAGTTCTTTTTCATCATTCTATTGATTCTCTTTTGATGAATTTGGTGATTGGGCTGAGCCTAGGGTTTGAGCAATTGGAAGCTGGAAGAATTGGGAATTCTTCAAGTGTTTTGCACTTTGAATCGGTTGATCTCTGCCAATAAATTGTGTCGGCGATATTCTCATTCAGAGATTATGAATGTGCTTAATTTGGTGATTGAATTGTGAAGAAGATCCAGAGTTTCATCTCAGATTTATTTGCAAGGATAGAGGACAATATCTTGTGCAAATTGCAGTTGTTTAGAGATCTGTGTTTGTGGTTTAGAGTGCCGCAATTTATCTAAAAAGCAGCGGCAGTCATGTTTCAGTGAGCTGCGTCCCAATTTTGGTGTTCACCAAAGACTGCGATCAGATTCTAGGTTTCTTCATTAGCATTTGATTAATTCTAAGTTGCATGTTTTGCATCAATAATTTTGTTTGTCAATCAGTAAGGGTCTGAAATAAAAATCAGAATTCATTTGCAGCAGTTTATACTTCAGACTTTGTATTTTCCGAGTCATGTATGGCAAGTGTTTGACAAAATGCCAATGTCCTATATGATGCAAATTTGATGTGTTTGGCCTATCATATGTTATATATATTTGGTCTGCAATTCGTTTATGGTACTTTTCACATTGTATGCAACTTGTTTGACAATATTCCTTGAGTAGAAAAATCATCTTTCTCCATCATTTAGCAAGGGATATTACAGTGGTATCAAGCTTGCCTGCAAAGTGTTTGACAAATTGTCAAACATCCAAAATTAAATCACAGTCCAACATTGTCAGAGTTAGAACCTACAAGGGGTTCTTACAGTGGTATCAGAGCGGTTTCCTACCATCCTGTGGGGAGGCCTTTGCATCAAAAGAGTTGTAGTCATCATGGGTAAGACAAGCGTGGGTAAGAAAATGTCAACGAAATCCATACAAGATCTTATGCCAGAGCTTACTTGTGCTATACAAGCCTACAATAATGCTTGTCAGAATTATAATAGAAATATATGAGGGTTGCTACAACACCCAGAGATTTTGGATTCCTGTTTTTGAAGAAAGAAAAAGCAGGTTCTAGTTTAAATGACTTCAATCAGGCAAAAGAAACAATGGAAGAGAAGGTAGATGTGGAGGTTGAGCCTTTGCTTAGTGGGGCAGCCACTGGTTCTTCCAACACACATGATGAGGGAGATCTTTCTCAGAGATAGGCGGTTATGCCCAATTTGTTGGTTGACATGGGCATTGAGTCTCATCATTTCCATGAGACAGGAGCTAGAGATCAAGAGAACACTGATGAGATGGTATCCACCATGGATGGAAGCCCTACATCAATTGGTAGCAATGAAGTTATTAATGATACAGATTCTGATTTTTATGACAGCAGTCCTATGTTTGAGGCTAGTGATGGTGTTAATGTCCGAACCAGCGCAGAAGATGTTGTGAGTATCACCATGATTTTTGACTCGCATGATGAGAATGTTAGCTTTGAGGATTGCATGGAAAATGCGAGTTCTTCTAATTCTAATTTCTATGACAGCAGTGAATCATGTTTAAAACAACATGAGTTATCAGAGGGTATACAGGTAGAGGATGTTAGTACTCGTGATTTGGGTACTATTGATGTTAATTATGAGGGAGACTCATGCTTCAGCGAGTCTGATTTTTCATATCAGACTTTAGAAAATGATTCAAAAAATTCAATGGTTGGTAACAAGTCCCAGGATTGTGACGAGGGACTTGCAGTTACATGGAAGTGGGAGCGTGTGAGGAGACTGATATAGAAGCAACTTCCACTTTATCAGATGAGCCATTTGTCGAGGTACCTAGCAGCAAACCCCCGGTTGTTAATGTGTGCGCAGATGATAGCGCACATGATGATTTTGATCATGAGGTGAGCATTGTGGATATAGCTTCCTATCATAGTGCGGATTGTGGGTCAGAGAGCTTACATGGGGGCCAAGGTATTCAGAGACATCATTTGACCGGGCAGTTGAAGGTGAGTGATAGTTAGATTGCTACAACCTTAGAGCATTATGATGTTGCCCGTTAGATGTTAGTTGTATTTTGTTGGGGTGCTCTTATGTAAGATGAGCACAGTGATTGTGGTCTTTCCCTCACAGATTTCCATTCACTTCGAGAAGCTATTGGTATAATGAAACATAATTACCTACAGTTATTGGCTGACAGAGATTACCTTCTCGAGTGGGGTTGCACTTGTTATGATGCTTTGATGGGAAAGGAAGAGGAGGTAGTTGAGCTCACTCATGCGCTTGAGGCGACTTTTGAGTTATTAGAGAGCACCTAGCTGGCTCTTCAGGAGTCCCAGTTACAGTTGGATGAGGTTACTCTGGACTTGAGCCGAGTGCAGTCTTCACCAGCTACAGATTCAGTTCAACTTCCTACAATGGCTGTTGGTGATGACCTTAGATCCACAGGTTGTGATTGTGAGCAGGTTGAGGATGTGGCCACACTTATCACAGTTACAGGTGCAATTGATACAGTTGGGATGAGTGCAACAAAGAACCACATGTTGCATCAAGTTCTCTTGTGGTTACATCCACTGCGGGTGTTGTTGGTGATGAGTCAAATGACAGAGGTTATATTCAAGACAATGACAGTCAACGTTTGACCGAGGTGGGATCTTTTTATCGAGACTGCATAGGGAGGAGTACTCATCACTACTTTTCTAATCCACACACAGAGGATTTGGGAATGCATCAGTGTGGATTGTTTCTGAGGTTGTGCCATCCTTTGTGGGGTGGGTATTTTCCATCTGCTATAGATGGGATCAGTGGTTACAAGTTGGATTACTTGCAGAGTTAGCACATCCATGGGAGACTAGCAGAGGATGGAGATAGTGAAAGCCTTACAGACACTTTCAGATGTACTTATCTTCATAGTACGGATGGATGTAAGTACCGTATGTTTAGGGACCCGAGTGTTGATAGGATTAGCACTACAGTTCAGGTGGGTCCCATTGATTGGCTTCACCACTTTGGGCATGGTGAAGTTGAGTTCAGAGTTGAGCAACAGGAGTCTAAGGATGTTCTTTTTGGCAGGCTTTTGTTTAGAGTTTGGGATCCTTCTAGTGCATCGGAATTTAAGACAAGGCTTGCAGAGGAGTTTTGGGATGTGTACATGGTGCTGCATACATATGGTTTTATTGTTCATCCTCTTGCCGATGATCTCTTTCAGGTGCACAATGTAGTTGCGCACGTGTTAGTCCGCGTGTATGGAAGCTCACTTTGCATAGTCTGGGGAAGCAAGCTTTGTCAGCCTTCCAAGTTGCTTCCCTATGGGATGTTCACTCCTGCCACATCTACAGTCGGATCCGTTTCCGTTTGGCAGCTTCTGTCAGTTAGATTGGAGATGATGTTACAGGAGCTAGTTGGTGATCGTAGGATCATTACGCAGTTCTACTCTTGGGATCCAGGTGGACTGGTCTATTTTTGTTTCTGGGATTGCTTGGGGACAAGCAATTTCAGGAAGGGCGGACTCTAATGTCCCCATTTTCTTGAGCATCAGAGTTTGAGGGATGAGCCTATTATTGTGACCCTCGTTGGCTAATTATTTTGGATAGAGGGTCTTCTGAGGCAAAGGTTTGGTTAATGGAGGTTCTTATCTTCTCCAAAATTTCATATGTTCTAGTTTGGTCTTCGTTTGGCTTAGATTGGACTTCGTTTGGACTCAGTTTCATAAACTTACTATCTATAGTAAGTCTAAGGTTGATCGAGAAGGACCCTTTCTATTTTTGGAAAGTGCATTTGATCACGTGGGGAAATATTAGGCGTGACTTCTATTTCAGACGACATATTTAAAGGATATGTATTTTGGGAGTTATTAATATTTTAGTGGCCAAATTATTATTTAATTATTAAATGACTTATTGTAAAGTTATACTTTTAATTTATAATTCCACTTAAGTTGAGGATTGAGTCATTATTGGAAGGGGTCATTTATCCAAGTAATTCATTGAAGCCTAAGCCAAAGTTTTAATTAAAGTATTGGAGTAAATGAATTATTAAAAGGAAAAGTATATCTATTGCCTAGAAAAGTGTGTGAGTTCTCTCACAAAAGTTATAAAAGATTCACATGAGTTCTTTTTCATCATTCTATTGACATTCGCTTTTGATGAATTTGGTGATTGGGCTGAGCCTAGGGTTTGAGCAATTGGAAGCTGGAAGAATTGGGAATTCTTCAAGTGTTTTGCACTTTGAATTGGTTGATCTCTGCCAATAAATTGTGTCGGCGATAATCTCATTCAGAGATTATGAATGTGCTTAATTCGGTGATTGAATTGTGAAGAAGATTCAAAGTTTCATCTCAGATTTACTTGCAAGGATATAGGACAATATCTTGTGCAAATTGCAGTTGTTTAAAGATCTATGTTTGTGGTTTAGAGTCTCCATTCATCTAAAAAGCAGCGGCAGTCATGTTTCAGTGAGCTGCGTCCCAATTTTGGTGTTCACCAAAGACTGTGATCAGATTCCAGGTTTCTTCATTAGCATTTGATTAATTCTAACTTGCATGTTTTGCATCAATAATTTTGTTTGTCAATCACTAAGGGTCTGAAATAAAAATCAGAAATCATTTGCAGCGGTATATACTTCAGACTTTGTATTTTCTGAGTCATGTATGGCAAGTGTCTGACAAAATGCCAATGTCCTATATGATGCAAATTTGATATGTTTGGCCTATCATATGCTATATATATTTGGTCTGCAATTCGTTTATGGTACTTTTCACATTGTATGCAACTTGTTTGACAATATTCCTTGAGTAGAAAAATCATCTTTCTCCATCATTTAGCAAGGGATATTACAGTGGTACCAGAGCTTGCTTGCAAAGTGAATTTTTCAAACATCCAAAATTAAACCACAGTCCAGCGTTGTCAGAGTTAGAACCTGCAAGGCGTTCTTACATCCCCTCTTGTCAATTCTGTTGAGAAGGAGATCAAAAGTCCCCACTGATGGTGAGGCGATGAAGGGTGGAGCGCATCTTGAGGAGAGAATAGGAAACCCCCATGCAGTAGGTGGAAGAGGTCGAGCCTCCTCCACAAGGTTTGGTACTACCTAAACATCCTTTTCCCCTTATTTTGTTCATACTTGATTGTTTTCTGGCTTTGTGCTTGCTTGGTGTGTGTAGTACTCTTGTGCATTTATGTAGTAGTACCTTGGCATCAGTAACGCATGAGTGAGAGGATGGATGGGGGTACAAGCCCTGCCATCGGCCCTATGAATGGGCAAAATGTGAAAAGTTATAATCATATCCACCCTAAATCTTCCAAAGCAGCAGTTTCTTGTGAAAAGTTGTAGATCTCTTCCATGGCTAAATTCTACGTTCACAAATATGGAGATGGACAAGGGGAAGAAGATAGCAAAGGAGAAGGTAAGTGTTCCTTGGCTACCCATGAAAATCTCTCCATTTCACCTAACCAAGAAACGAATGAGGTTATTGTGAAAGACACTAGTAGATTAAAAAAGCTAGTCGTTTTCCTTGCGGCTATGAATTCCTCCAAAATTCTCTTGCACAATATCTTGGAGAGTGAGTCTTGACTCTTAAATGTCTAGACAAAATGCCTAGGCATTCATGTCTCATTTTGTAGGATGGTGCAGAAGGGGTTTTTCTAGTGATTCTTTAAAACCCATGAGATGCAAAACAATTTTGTTAAACATTATTGGACCATAAAAAATGCATCTTTTATTCCCTAGCCTAATCTCCAAAGGCCGTAAACAAAAAATTCCTTGCTTTATCTAGCCCTAGATGACTCATAGTAAAGAATGTTCCACCTTGCTTGTGGGCATTTTTACCTCAGTTGCTAGCTCCGATTGGCAATGTTGTTAAGGTGGATGTGTAATGTCCTCATTCGGGACCACCTTATACTTTGCCCTAAATTCACAAATCCAAAATGAAACAGGAGAAAAATGTAGTTAGAGATGTAATTCTTACTTGAATAAGATGAGATAAGTTGTATAAATATCTTAAGTCCGATTTCTCATATCAGGTTGATCTCCTAGATCGATCTCCTTTGTCAAATGGAATTCTTCTACTCAGTTTGTTCTCAAAATCTGAATAATACTCTTTTATTGTTGCTCCTCCCTTTTTTCTTGGAATGAAATCTCCTTTATACTTTATTGGTGTAAGGTTCACCGCCTTTCATTAGAATTGAGTCACCAACTTTCATTGTTTCCTTTGAGAATAATATATTATTCCCCAAATTGCTCTCCCTTGGATGTCCTCAAATGAAACATTCTCCCCTGTATATCTTCCAATGTGGGGGAGGAGAGTCACACCTCTTCATCATGGCTGCCCTTTGCAAAGGTCACAACCTTTCACAATTTTGCACCCTTTGGATGAGTCATAACTCTTCATCATTTATGCCCTTTGAAAGAGTCACGACCCTTCATAATTGTCCCTCTTTGAAAGAGTCACAAACCTTCATAATTATCACCTCTTGAAAGAATCACAACCCTTCATAACCTTGTCCTTTGAAGGAATCACTTTCTTACTTTCTTCTCATTTCTTTTTCCTCTTCTATAAATTCTTCCTCGCTTCACACCTTCCCTTTTCTCTTCCTTCCTCTCTCCCCTTTAAAATGAAGTTCTCTCCTCCCTTTTTATATCTCATGTTTGAGGGAGTCACAACTTTTCATTTTATGCCTTTTGACCCTTCATTAACTTAACTAAATTTAATTATGTTATAATTAAATTTTTATTTTATATTTCTAATTTAAATTTTATTTTTATTCTTTTATATTTTAAATTTATCATTTTTGTTTATTATTAAATCCTATTTCAAAAAGGGGACATCACAGTCCGCCCTTCCCAAAATTCCTTGTCATCAAGCAATGATTGAATGATCATGGAATCCCATCAGTAATCCACCTTCACTTGTGCAACTCAGATATTATTATATATGTTTGTCTCCCTTATTTTGAATGTGAATTATGATCGATACTAGAAACTTGGCAAAGCTTAACTTAAGACAAGTTTTCTCTCATCTTCCAAAGAAAAGGATCAAGGCCATCTCATAATGGTGCTACTTGAATTTACAAAAACCAATGTTTGCATGATAACATGCCTCAAATTCATATCTTTTGGTTCAGTCTTAGTTATTCTCTTCTTTTAGATCAACTAAAAATATAGAGCAAAGCATGAAGCATACACTTGAAAACATGAAGTATACACATGAATGCATGAAGATATAGAGCATACACCAAGTAGATACATGAATATATCCAAACACAAATCATACACATGAAAACACAGAGCATACCCATAAATATAGGTAGACATAGTTCACTTGGCCCACAAGAGACAGGAACATCCAACTAGGACCAGATCCATCTCTTGGAGTAATCAATCCACAAGAGGCAGGAACGTCCAACCAGGACCAAATCCATCTCTTGGAGTAACCAGTCAACAAGAGGCAAGAACGTCCAACCACGACCAAATCCATCTCTTGGAGTAACCAGTCCACAAGAGGTAAGAACGTCCAACCACGACCAAATCCATCTCTTGGTGTAACCAATCCACAAGAGCCAAGAATGTCCAACCAAGACCAGATCCATCCCTTGGAGTAACCAATCCACAAGAGGCAGGAATGTCCAACCAGGATCAAATCCATCTCTTGGAGTAACCAATCCACAAAAGGCAGGAACGTCCAACCAGGACCAGATCCATCTCTTGGGGTAATTAATTCATCACTTAGCCCATAAGAGGCAGGAACATCCAACCAGGACTAGATCCATCTCTTGGGGTAATCAATTCATCACTTAGCTCACAAGAGGCAAGAACACCCAACTAGGACTAGATCCATCCCTTAGGGTAATCAATTCATCATTTAGCCCACAAGAGATAGGAACATCCAACCAAGACTAGATCCATCCCTTGTGGTAATCTAACTTGCTTCTTATCTCAGTCATAGGACTGTCATTTCTCATTACCCATCCATGTAAGGTAAATTCTCAAAACCATTGTCCCTCTTGTGTCCTCTTCTTGGTTTAGAAAGTCGTGAATATCTCTTTTTGGATTGTCATACCTTCATCTATGCAACATAGAGTTGGCTTTTCTCTACCATGTTCTATGGACTGTCATCTTATCTTTCAACTCTACCTTTGATATAAGTCTACAACTATGTTCTTGCAGTTTTCCATATAGATCAAGTCCTTGGATTATTCCAAGGGTTTTAGATTGTCCTAATAGTCTTTATTCACTCTAATAATTGATATGGCTCCTCCCAAGAAATAAAAGGATAAATGATTGATCCCCTTCTTCGATTAGTTTTGAAACTCCTTATCATTTTGCTAAAAAAAAAATCGCTTCTTAAATCTACCAATAGTCTACTCAAGGTCTATGCATATTGCCCTTAAGATCTGCAAATAAAACACCTTCAAAATCTGCTTAATGTTCTTCAAAAATTTCTTCTCAAGAGGGTCTCATACAATCTTCTCACATATCTCCTTAAATCTGTTCACAAGTCTGGAAAATGTTTGCCAATAAATCTGGAAATATATCTGCAATAAATTGCTTTAAAATCTGCTTATGAACTTCGATGTTTAATACTCACAAGGTCTGTTAAATCTGTTCAGAAAGTCTGGAATAAATTGATTATTAAAAAATCTGCTCACAAGTTCTGCTCATATCTGCTTTTTAATCGGAGTGATAAGAAATTGAATCCATGATAAAATGATTTCCAATAACCTCTTATTTATACCCTCCAAATACTACTTGAAATGTTTCTCAGGCTGGCAGGAACATTGCTCTGATACCATTGTAATGTCCCCATTCAAGATCACCTTATACTTTTCCCTAAATTCACAAATCCGAAATGAAATAGGAGAAAATTGTAGTTAGAGATGTAATTCTTACTTGAATAAGATGAGATAAGAAGTATAAAAATCTGAAGTCTGATTTCTCATATCAGGTTGATCTCCTAGATCGATCTCCTTTATCAGATAAAATTAATCTGCTCAGTCTGCTCTCAAAATCTGAATAATAATCTTTTATTGTTGTTCCTCCCTTTTTGCTTGGAATGAAATCTCCTTTATACTTTATTGGTGAAAGGTTCACCACCTTTCATTACAATTGAGTCGCCAATTTTCATTTTTGCCTTTGAGAATAATGTATTATTCTCCAAATTGCTCTCCCTTTAAAGTCCTCAACTGAAACATTCTCCCCTTTATATCTTCCAATGTGGGGGAGGAGAGTCACACCTCTTCATCATGGCTGCCCTTTGCAGAGGTCACAACCTTTCACAATTTCCACCCTTTGGATAGGTCACAACCCTTCATCATTTATACCCTTTGAAAGAGTCGCAATCCTTCATAATTGTTCCTCTTTGAAAGAGTCACAAACCTTTATAATTACCACCTTTTCAAAGAGTCACAACCCTTCATAATTGTCCCTCTTTGAAAGAGTCACAAACCTTCATAATTACCACATTTTCAAAGAGTCACAACCCTTCATAACTTTTGCCCTTTGAAGGAGTCACTTCCTTATTTTCTTCTCATTTATTTTTTGTCTTCTATTAATTCTTCATTGCTTCACAACTTCCCTTTTCTCTTCCTTCCCCTCTCCCCTTTCAAATGAAGTTCTCTTCTCCCTTTTTATATCTCATGTTTGAGGGAGTGACAACTTTTTATTTCATGTCTTTTGACCCTTCATTAAGTTAACTAAATTTAATTATGTTACATTTTAATTTTATTATTTTTTATTTAAATTTTATTTTTATTCTTTTATATCTTAAATTTATTAATATAGTTTATTATTAAATCCTATTTCAAAAAGGGGACATCACAGGATGAGGCAAGAACCTCAACCCCACACATGGACACGAGGGTTTTGATTATTTCCTTGGGAGTTGACATTCTAGATACTTTGGATACCAGCCTAGAGAGCTTGTCGTATTGTTGTAATATTGAACTATTAGGAGGCATCAATGCATGCTATCTCTGCAAAGAGGGGCATTTGAAGAGAAATTGCCCTCTTATAGTTGACTAGAAGGTTAAAAATCATAATCTGGACCCTGGCTCAAAAAATCAAGGCAACCATACCAATGTTGAAGCACACACTGGATCTGGGGGCTTCAATGTGGACTGTAGTGAAACCTCAATCACCCTGTTCAGCAATATTGGGGCTGAGATCCCTAATGAATCTAGGGTGGTTGCGAGCCCTGTCAATGTCTTGTTCCTTCTAAGGTTATCTTGCCTAAACCCATTTTGGCCCCTCTTTTTAATTCTATTGAGAAGGAAGTTGCCTTGTGCCCTACCCCTATTCTCCCCCCCGCTATCCAGACTTCCAATTATTTTAGCACCCTATCTGAGTTAAATGTTGTTATTTACAATGCTTTTGGTTTAGATTGTGTTTGATTTATTTTTTTGAATCAACGTTTCAAGTCACACTTTGTGATCCATCATCTGGATAAAAGAAAGCATAATGAGAAAGCTCAAGAAGATGAAAATCAAACACAATCTAAACTAGAAGCATTGTCTTTGATTTTTTTATTTTTCATCTTCTTGATCTTTCTAATTGTGCTTTCTTTTTATCCTGATGATGGATCACAGAGTGTGATCCGAAACGTTGATTCAGGAAAAAAAAAATCAAACACAATCTAAACCAAAAGCATTGTAGATAACTAACATAGATTTTGGAAAAAGATATTCTTAATTAAATGTTGTTCCCATTGTGAATGCAATTTCTGATGTGGCTTGTATTTCTTCCCCTACCATGTGTCCCCTCTACACTCTTAAATGGCATCTTGGATGCTCCCTTTGATACCCCATCCTCTAAGAACCTCCAAAATGCCCAACAACCTATTTTGAATAAAATTAAGAGCAATGTTGCTCAGAATTTTTGTAAAGAAACCAATCAAGATTTTGTTAAGTAAAGAAATTGTATCAAATTACTTTATTAAAAGGTTTCAACGATTAAAGAAGTGATAATAATACTTATACTGATTTTGTCAATAAGGCTAAGTATAACAATAATGCTGAGAAAACTTCTCTTGTAAAAAACGTTGTCTCCCAGTTTGAGTCCAAAAACCTTAGTAACAGTGAAATGTACGACCCGCATAGGATGGTTGATCACCAACAGCCCTGTGACACCGAGGTTCTGACATCTACTCTATTCTATCCTCCAAATAGGAAAACTATGAATGGTAGTAAATACTACAAACAATAATATTGATGTGGCCACAAAAAAGGGCATGGAATGCAATTCGGTTCTAAGGGATGAGGTGGACAACTAGTCTACTGATGCCCTAGACTTCACTAATACTAGGATTAATGGAAACGTATTTTAGATATCCACCCCTAGAGACAAAGAGGCTCTTGGAATGAGTATAGTCATTAGAGAGAAGAGTGAGCTCACCACATCTGACTATAAACCCAAGGCTATTTAGAAGATTGATGATCTGAAAGGAGAAGCGGGTTTTGTTACCAAGAACACCAAGGATCTTTCCGTAGTTAGCAGCACTACTAGCGAAGAGTCCACTGATAGAGAACTTTCTATTCTCCACCCCTGCTCCTAAGGGCTCCAAAAAAGGAAAGCCCATCCCTTTAGGAAGGGCAAGCTTTCTTCTCCAAAAGGTATAAAAGGGAAAAGACAAATTTAATTATTGCTGAACCTAACTCTAAAAGAGTTGAAACAAATGATAAGCTTCCTAAATTCCATAACAACTTTAGGAGCAATATAGAAGTTTCACCAACAAATGATTGTCACGAGTCTTGAGTGCATATCTTGGAATGTGAGGGATCTAGAATCCCCTTATAGGAAACACCTTGTAAGGAGATTTGTTAGTATGGTGAAATTAATAGATGTTGTTTTGCTCCAAAAAGTAAAGGCCACTAGCTTTGCATTTGAGACAAATCTTAAGTTTATATGGAAAGACTCATCTCATTTTGTAACCAGTCATGAGAGAGGCAGGTGGGGCAGCCATCTTGTTGTCAAAAGCTTGGGCCCAACATGTTTCATCATATGATACTTCTTCGTATAGCAGGGTTGTTTAGGCCATCATTGAAAAAGGAGAGATGAAATTTGGAATATATTCCATTTATGCTCCCAATGATTACAAAGATAGAATCAACCTGTGGCAATGGTTGTGTAACCTTCAGGATATCCCTTGGATTTGCGAGTGGACTTCAATATTAATGAGCATAATGAAGATAAGAGTGAAGGTATCAATATGGATTGGAAAGAGAATGAAAAGCACTTTTTGTCAAAGGATGAAGACTAGACTCAATTGTTTTGACACTCTTGAAGGAGAAAAGAAAGACAACTCTAGTATCTAATTTACTTGGGGTAATGCTAAAAGGAGAGGGGAGGGGGGTAATTTACCACAGATTGGACCATTTCTATGCATAGGGATTACTTCAGTTTTGAACCAACCAAGGAAGGTAGCAAGGTAGATGCTTTCCCCTATACATTGTCTAATTAGCACCCTATTAAGGCCAATATCATGGTAGAGGGAGGCCACTCACAGGAACAGAAAAGAAGATTGCTTTATCTTAAATACTAATCTGCTAAAGGATGGGGATGTAAAGATGGAATCTTCACCCTTAGGGAAATTAACAAGTGGATGATAAGGGGAACTAGTGAGATTGAGACAAGGGAGAACAATGTCAAAGGATGTAAAATACTTTTTCAAACAATAGGTAAGAAATGTTTTATGGACAGAAGAAAGTAGGAAAATGATATGCAAGAGAGATTGTCAAAAGTTGAGTATTGCATTCAGGAAGATCCTCTAAATGAAAGGCTATGTGAAGAGCTTACCATAGCAAAGAATTCCTAGAGGAGGCTGCAAGAACCCAAGATACAAGGGCTCAAGGTGAGAGCTAAGTTAAATTGGCTTAACAATGGAGATAAAGGCACTAAGTTTTTCTTCAGCTATATTAAAGATAAAGGAATCAAAGAAAAGATTGACAAAATCTATCATGAAGGCCAGAAGAGAATTCTGATGTCAATATCAATGCCAGAGCAGGTATTAGACAAATGATTCCAAAAAAGATTGAAGAAGGCAATAAGGTCAAACTAAAGAGTGGCATTACAAAAGAAGTCAGGAAAGTTGTTTTGACACTGAATAATGACAAATCCCCTGTGGATGGTGGACTCCCTATTGAGTTCTACATAGCCAATATTGAATGGATCTGTGAGGATCTACTGAAAGGTTACAAAGAAGTTCTAGAAAGAGGATCACTCGGCAAAAACATTAATAAAGGTGTTATTAAACTTCTTCCTAAGGAAGGTGACAAGACTGTGATTAAAAACTGGAGGCCTATCACTCTAGTAAATATTTCTTACAAAATCCTAGCTAAGGTCATAGCTATGAGATGAGTTGATATTCTGCCCAAATTTATTAATAACACTAAACATGTTTTATCAAGGGCAAGTATATCCTAGAAAACTTGCTTACTAGCTAGGAGGCTATGGAATGGATAAGTTTTCTAATCAAAACTTTGTTATGCTTCTATTGGAATTTGAAAAAACATATGATCAGGTTGAATGCTCATTCCTAATTGAGGCATTTGGATTCCTTAATGAATTCTATAACAAGGTCAAGTCTTTGTTGTGTGATGCAGTGGCACAAGTTGATGTGAATGGAACTTTATTTGAGATTCTTATGCTAGAGAGATCAATTAGGCAAGGATGCCCTTTGGCACCTACCTTATTTTGTAATTGTCTTTGATATTGTTCACTACCTTCTAAGGGAAGGTGAGATTACTCCAAGGATCAAAGGGATTACTCTCCCTGATAAGAGGGACCCACTGAATATACAGTTTGCAGATGATACTGCTATTTTTGGTGAGCTTGAAGAGAAAAATGTTACAAATCTAATTCAGAAACTTGATTATTTCTACCTTGCTTCTAGGGAAAAAGTTTCAGTAATGTCCCCTTTTCAAAATAGGATTTAATAATAAAATAAACAATAATAATAAATTCAAAATATAAAAGAAGAAAAAATAAATTTAAATTAAATATATAAAAGAATAAGAGTAAAATATAAAAAAGCGTGAAATTAAAAGTTGTGACTCCCTCAAACATGGGATATAAAAGGGAGAAGAGAACTTCATTTGAAAGGGGAGAGAGGAAGAGAAAAGGGATAGGGTGACTCAATAAAGAATTAATGGAAGAGAAAAAGGAATAAGAAGAAAATAAGGAAGTGACTCCTTCAAAAGACAAAGTTATGAAGGGTTGTGACCCTTTCAAAGGTTTGTAGTTATGAAAGCTTGTGACTCTTTCAAAGGGCAGCAATAATGAAGGGTTGAGACTCTTTAAAAATGATTGTAATTATGAAAGGTTGTGACTCTTTCAAAGGGCAGCAACGATGAAGAGTTGTAATTATGAAAGGTTGTGACTCTTACAAAGGGCATAAATGAGGAAAGGGTTGTGACTCTTTCAAAGGGTGGTAATTGTAAAAGGTTGTGACCATTGCAAAGGGGCAGACATGATGAAGAGGTGTGACTCTCCCTCACATTGGAATATATAAAAGGCTTAGTAGCCAATGCGCTCCCTGTGGCTCTGGAGGCGGAAGCGGATGCCTGGGGAGCCAGAGCCGGTGCCGGGTGCCTTGTGGATGCTCCCTGGAAGCGCATCCTGGGCCCCCGAATGCCCTCTGGATACGCAACTGCGCATGCCCTCTAAAACGCGCAGTTGTGTATCTAGTGGGCATCCGAGGGCCCAGGATGCGCTTCCGGGGAGTATCCACAAGGCCACCGAGCACTTTATGGGTGCACTATACCTTATTGTAAAGTGATTTATTCGATTTGGTTTGTCGGCAAGATAAAAAGACGGGTGTGTTGGAGTATGTCGGGTCTGTGTATATTCAACTATGCAATTATTTAATCAAAATGTTTCATCTGCTATGTTCACCATGCTGTTTATAATGACTTGGAAAGACAAAATTGAGAATGATTGTTGATGTTTTGTAGCTTCTGTTAGATAAATCCTATGAGACGATTGAATATATATATATATATATATAATGTGAGATATAATATATATACTATATAGATATATATCTAAAATAGTATTAGGAGAAATTAATATAGTAATGATTCAGAGATATTACACGTGTGTGTGTGTGTGTGTGTGTATATATATATATGTATAAATATTTATGTAGTTACATAATCAACCATGATTATATTAATCTCATAATAATGAATAGATATGTCCCTTCAAGGGACATGTCTCTCCTAGCCTAATTCTCAATATAAATGAAAGAGAGATTGCTGCATTTGGAAAACATATACAACATAGAGTGCTATTACATTTGCAGATATCCTAAAACTTAACATGGTATTAAAGCCAAACTGCAAATGTAAGAGAGTAGTTTGTTGATGATGAATGTGTGATTTTCTCAAAAAATCCCGTCTCAGTGCAGGGACCATATCTCACAAATCCACTGTTGGATTTTGCTAAATTTTGGATATGTTAGTGACAAACAAATTTTGAAGAATCTCGCCGGAGCGACTGGAGAGAAAGTGTGGGGTTCAAAAGTTATGACGGACTGTGTACGGGTCTATGTGAAATTCCTGAAAGCGGCTTTCATTAAAGAGATATATTAATTTGTTATGATCGTGGTCAAACATTAACAAAGAAGAACGTATTCAAGGAAGGGCGTCTCTTTCTATAAAGAAAGCATTAATTATAGAGTGTCACCTCTCTTGGAGCAATCAAGTCGTTTCACAAGAAGACATGAGAATTGCTCAACGATATAAGAGTGGGAATTGTACATTGTGGGGGGGATAATAACCAATGTTACATTTCCATTTGAACCATCCTTAGTGGGGAGATGATTCAAAAGGGAGATGTCTCTCAAATAATCTGAGGTGTTTTCTGATTTGATGTATATGGACCTTCATTGAAGCAATTTGTGTCAAGGATGTTGATGCGCAGATAAGTATTTATTATCCTTGAATATTATATTTATCTACTCATTTTAGTCTCTCTCTCATCTATATTTCTATACGTACTCTAAGATCTATTTGCCTTGATCTTTTCCAGGGATGCTCTTGCAGGAAAAGAAGATTGATATCAGATTCAGAGGGACTCTGACACTTCAGGGGTAACTTTGGACGAGGAGCTCAGAAGATTGATATCAAATTCAAAGGGATTCTGACAGGTTATCTTAAGCAATCTTGGATGAAAAGACCAACAGATTGATATCTGCTCAATGAGTTCTTCTCTGTGAGAGAAGTTCGAGGTGAAATCCCTTGTTTCCATCCTCTGCGCTGAGGCATAGTGGATGTCTTATGTGTGACTCCATGTTTTTAATGGGCCTGCCCCTGTGTAAATCATGAGGAAGTGACAACTTCCAAATGATTATCACTTGTATTTGTTAAAGTATTGGAAGGTGACAATCTTACAATAGTTTGATCTTCTATCATGATAGACATCTTATTATGGCTGAAACAGATCATGATAGATGATATCTTGCATGGTGGATTAAGTTCCTTAAACAAGCCATGATCTTCTATTGTGATAGACATCTTGTAATGGCTGAAACATATCATAATAGATGATGTGAATGTTCTTATGGTAAGTGCACATTACCTATGAACATTTGTTGAGTACTTGGTGGATATCATGAGACTTGATATTTTGCAGGCCATTACTCTGAGCACTTGGTGAATATCACGAGACGTGATATTCTGTAGGCCAATGCTCTTGATATCATGAGATGATATCTTTATGAACTCTTGAGTACTTGGTGGACATCATGAGATTTGATGTTGGTAGGCCATTACTTTGAGCACTTGATGAATATCTTGAGAGTTGATATTCTGCAGGCCAATGCTCTCGATATCATGAGATGATATCTTTATGAACTCTTGAGTACTTGGTGGACATCATGAGATTTGATGTTGGTAGGACATTACTCTGAGCACTTGGTGAATATCTTGAGAGTTGAATTCTGTAGGCCAATGCTCTCAATATCATGAAATGATATTTTTTATGAATCTATGAGTTATGATGAATATCATGAGACTTGATATTCCTGGTCAGACCATACCTCTGATATCACAATAATGTGATATCAAAATAAAACTTTCACAATTAACTTTGTGTTGCTCTCTTGGATGGATTTTATCCTCCCTAGCTAAGAGGGAACATTGATGTTTTGTAGCTTCTGTCGGATAAATCCTATGAGACTATTGAAAATATATATATATATATATATATATATATATTATTGTGAGATATAATATATATAGATATATATCTAAAATAGTATTAGGAGAAATTAATATAATAATGATTCAGAGATATTACATGTGTGTGTGTATATATATATTTATGTAGTTACATAATCAATTATCATTATATTAATCTCATAATAATGAATAGACATGTCTCATGAAGGGACATGTCTCTCCTAGCCTCATTCTCAATATAAATGAAAGAGAGATTGCTGCATTTGGAAAACATATACAACATAGAGGCTATTACATTTGCAGATATCCTAAAACTTAACAATGATGATATCGTTACAATTAATTTGTCAGTTCTGCCATGACATTAGTTTGGTGTATAAACCGACAGCAGAAATTAATAAATAAATATGGCAATATTGGTGGAAGATAATTAGTATTTAGTTTTATATAATTATATTTATAATCAAAAATGTTTTAGTATTTGAAGGAAGACTTAATTACAAAATTATTATTAAAAAAATATTTCATAGTTAAGATTAGTTATTAAAATATTTCATAGATAATCCTTTTGATGATTGAAGAATCATGAACTACATTTTGTAATTGTAATGATTTTCTGATTTATCTTTATCAATGATGAAGTATCATACTATCAAATGATTTAATTTTGCATATTTCTTGCATTTTTTTGTATATATATATAGATATATACGCACCCAAAAGCATCCAAAACCCCCCAAAAAAAAATTCACGCATCCGCGCACCCGATTCTCGTACCTGCATCCACATCCGCACCCAAATCGGTAACTTAGATAAAAGGGAGAAGGGTTCATTTGAGGATGACATCCAAGGGAGACCAATTTGGGGAATAAAATGTTATTCTGAAAGGCAACAATGAAAAGTGATGACTCAATTCTTATGAAAGGTGGTGACCATTTCACCAATAAAGTATAAAGGAGATTTCATTCCAAGCATTGAAGGAGGATTTATCAATCATCATCCTTCTTCCATCAATCATTAATCCCTCAACAAATCAAGCAAACAATCAATCAGAAAAATGAAGCAAACAATCAATCAGCAAGATCAAGAAAACAATCATCAATGATCACTTCATCTAGGAATCAAGAAAACATACAATTCAGCAATCAAGCATCTCTATGAAATCAACATTCATTCAATCATTGTCCACCAATATATCAAACTAGCATTTATTATATCATCACTCTTCAATCATCTAATCACAATTACTTAATCATAGGTCACCAATACCTCAAATTATCAAATCAAAGAGATTAATTCAATCAATCAATCATTCAACAACAATTGATCAATAGCACAAGCAAACACATGTACGATAGAGATATTGAATACTACAGAAGAGAACAATAAAATTAGTAGCAAGAGACAATTATGTACAGGACAAGGATTTATTTATAATCTCTTAATTATACTGGTATGAAAGAATATATATACTTGTAAGAATATATATACTTGTATGTATGTATGTATACCTGATTATATGCAATTAATAAGTACTTGAATTTAATATTGATGCATTCATCAATATGAAATTTTGCAATAATCCTTCATGTTGAGGGAAGGAAGGAATGCAAGGAAGGGGGATGGTGAAAGATTCCTCACTAGGTACAACTCCTCATAAAGATGGTTAAGGACCATTGGTTAAGGGCCATGAGGCCACCTCATAATAATGGTTAATGACCATTGGTTAAGGACCATATGAGGCCAAGGACAATAAGGTCTTTCGCTTGGGCCCAAGGTTGAGGGTCAATTTAAGGGTCCCCTAGTGCAGCTCCCTTACTATCCCCACATTGATCAATTGTTGAAGTGAACTAAAAGAGATCCTCAATCATAAGAGGTGAGAGGTTGACATGATAAAGGGGAACAACATATAGCCCTCACTAGGTACACCAACTCATGATGATGTTTAAAGACCATTGGTTAAGGACCACATGAGGCCAAAGAGGATAAGGTCCAGCTATTGGGCCTAAGGTAGAGGATACTTGGGGAGCCTCATTATGTCTTGCATCACAACCCTCATTATGGTTGAGCTCCCACCTAAGCATTGAGATTTGTGTAGATCGATACACACACACACACACACACACATTTCCTAACCATAGAATTGGATGTGTTTAATGAGTTATATCTACATTATTATCTAATTTGATTGCAGGTTTCCAAAACAAGCTTATCTCATCTTATTTTTGAGTGAGGATTATATCTCTAACTATATTTTTCTCTTTGTTTCATTTTGGATTTGTGAATTTAGGTCAAAGTATAAGGTGATCCCTGAAAGGGACATTACAATTTCTAATGCAAAGCCCATCATGGTAGGTTGGACTAATGCACCTCTTAAGTGGTTCAAGAAAGTTGACTTTCAATGGGGTTTGGCCACAAACATGTTAGATATCTGAGGATCCCCTTTGCTATTAGCCCCAATTTGAAAGAAATGTGGCTATGGATTAAAACCAAGTTCGTTAAGCAATTGGATGGCTGGAATAAACAATATCTGTCCCTGGGAGGCAGAATATAGGTATAACAAATATCCTATCTTCATATAGCATTTGTTATGCTTCTATTTGGCTATTCAGTAGCTATCAATTTAATGAGATTCAGAAAAAGATAAGAATTTTTTTGTGGTTAGATGGGAAAGGTAAGAGGAAAAAACATTCGGTTAAATGGGACTGATGTTGTATAGATAAATGCCATGGGGGACTAGGTCTTAAAGACTTGAAGAAACATGGCATTGCCTTGGCTTTAAGTGGATTATCAGAGCTCTTGAGGGGGAAAATCCTTGGAAGGTGTTAGTCAAAAATAATACAGCTTGTTGTCTCAAAGCTATTGAAAAAATATTGTTATATTTAGTATAACGGTCAATTATGTCAGTAAGTTAGTATTTAGAAACTTTCTTTGTTTCTTTCATTTTAGTTTGCTTTCTGAGTTGTCAATCTTTTCTATTATGAAAGATCTTTTGTAATCTATTATTTAAGGAGTCTTTCACTCCTTTATTGAATATCAATTATCTCAATCATTTTAAAAGCATGCCAAACAATGAAGGTCACTGCCTTTTAATGATCTTCTCATTAGCAAATGTGGTATAACTCCTGCAGGATCCAAGGTGTTTAACGGTCTGTGGAAAGCATGGGAATTGGTTAAGGACAAAATGATTAACTGTCATTCAAGACAACAATCTGACGTTATTTGGCCATAGATCCATCTAGTGGAATCTTGAAAATAAAGGGAAGTCTCTTGCTTTACTTCAAGGATGTTTTTCGAAGAACTGGTTTCAAAGAGGCATTCAATGTTTTAATAATATCATTTTTAATGGGCAGTTTGTTGATTGGGCCTCTTTAAGTGAGGAGTATCAATTACCTCAATCAAATTGGACGAGTTATACCATTCTAAGGGAAGCCTATGAAGGATTTCAATTTCCCATTAACTGCATTCAAAATATCAATCAATATACGAACTTCAAATAGATTGATGGCACTCCTTTTGTGTAATATTAAAGCTAAATTTATTTATAAAGCTCTTTCTAATAATATTCAAATATTTGATCATCTCAATAAATGCTGGAATGTTAATCTAGATAATAGACAATGGTAGAAATGCTTCAAATTGTTTTGAGCTAATATCGTTGTGCCTAAAAAGGCCTTCTTTAGATGGTTACTTACTCTTCAACATTTTCCTTATAAATTAAAGAATTTTGATATTGACTTGTGCTCTATTTGCAGGAAACCTGAGTCTATTAAACACATATCCTTTAAATGTTTTTTTGCAAAGAAAATTTGGTACTTATTTTGTGCAGACTGAATAATTGGGATGTAAATAACTGTGAATTGGCTGGAGATTCTAACTAGAATGTGAATAAGCTAGATAAGATGCATAATAAAGTATTTTTTAGAAGTGGGCGCCAACATAGGGAGACATAAGGAGTTGATAAAATTAGATTTAAAAGATTGCACAACCCTAATTAGGGCATTAAGATTGGAGTTTGTGAAAAGGCATTTTGGTGCTCATTTGCACTGTGTTGAAGTTTATTCTATTTCTCTCTAATTGAGAAAACCCTACATGGTTTTGAAGATGGTTCATCTCAACCTTTGGAGGAAGAAAACCCTATTTTGGAAATCAGTTTTGATGGAAGATCTACAATAGTTGGTATTGCTGGAGATATCTTACAGGTATTTCACAATGCTTTCAGATTTTTCTTTGTGCGGTTCCTTTTAGTGTCTAGATTGCAGGACATTTTGGCACTGGGGTTGGGAGGTTTTTCAGATGCAACAATAGATACTCAATCCTTGGCATGGATTGTACCCATACTCTTGTTGTGAACTAATCTCATTCTTTTGGCATGGTTATATCATTTCTTGGTGTGGTTTTTGGAGTGGTTCTATCCTATGGTGTGAGTGATATACCTTGCTTGGTGTGGGATAATGAGTTATAAAGTTTTTCATGGCATGAGGTTTCTGTAGCTCTTCTGTGTGGAAGCTTAAACATCTTAACTCACCTTGCTTATGAGTTCAACCTTGGCATGCGACTTCTTGGTTTGGTATGTGTCTTTCCGCAAGACATAAGCATATTGGAGAGTTTGGGTGCCTCAGAATTTTTTCAGGCATGGTATTCTGCCTTTATTTCAGGAGCCTTCCCTTGCTCATTATTTCTGATTTGAAGATCTTTGAAAAGTTGTGGAGTATAAAGTGCATGCTAAACAGTTTGCCCTGGTCTTTGGAGTCTTTGAGCTGAGCATATCTTACAACACAGTTAGGCATTGATGATCCGTAAGCTACAGAAATAAGCAAGGGTCAGTTCAAGTCTTTTGGAGGCATTTTTCTGTCTGTGACATCTTTATTCTGGCTTCTAAAGACATAAGGGAACTCGCTGGAACTTCTGTTGGATGTGAACAGCAAAGGAGCACTTCCGCGGTATTTGTTTGGTCATTGATAATAGGCATATTGTTAATCTCTAATATCTGGTGTAAATTTTTGTCATGCTAATGTTCAATCAGCAATCTGTTAATGGACAAATATCTTATATTATTGAATGTGTTGAGTTTTCCTTTATTTGAGTGAAGTGAAAAGTTTACTAGGGGATTTGTGTTTGTAAGTTTAATTGCAAATTATACACCAAACCAATAAACAAACATCATCATCTTGCAAAACTGAAACTACTCACAAGAAGGAAACCTACAAACTGTTTGTTAAAATGACATGGAAAAGAATGAAATCAGTAAGGGTACCAACTGTTTGACAAAATATCTCATAGTTGATTGGACGAAAGAAGTTCAAAAAAATTAGTACAAGAAAAGAGGTAGTATATTACAACAGGGCATGTACTCATAATTTGCTTAAACTGATCAAAGCATTGTTGTGTTGCACTAGACCAAAAGAAGGCCCCCTTTTTGGTCAAATGTATAACTGGGGTAACCACCTGTGAAAATTCCTTAAGAAATCTCCTACAGAACCCACACAAACGAAAAAATCCCTTAAGCTGTGCAAGATTAGCAAGCAGAGGCCAATCCACAATTGCTTTGATTGTCTCTGTATCCACACTAATAACCTTGGAGCTGATTATCTGACCAAGATAGAGAAGTTCTACCATACCAAATTCTCATTTTGATTCCTTAGCAAACAAAGACTCCCACTTGAGTATGTTTACTCTTTTAAGTGCCTCATGTGCTCCTCTCATGTCTTGCTGAATATCAAAATATCAGCAAAGAATATCAAAGAAGACTCATGGAGAAGAATGTTGAACACCTTGTTCATGCAAGACTGGAAAGTGGCAAAAGCATTGGTTAAGCTAAAGGTCATAAGAAAGAACTCATAGTGTCCAAAATGACATAGGAAAGAAGCCTTTCCACATCCTCCTCATGGACTCAAATCTGATGATACCTCAATCTCAAGTCTGCCTTAGAGAAGTAACATGCACCATGCAACATATCTATGAGCTCATCTATCCACAGGATGGGATACTTGTTCATGATTTTTCTCTTATTTAAATCCCTTTAGTCTCTACTCGTAGACATTGTCCCATCCTTTTTCTTCACCAACACCATCAAAGATGCAAAGGGGCCCTTACTAGGCATAATGTATGCCATGTCAAGAAACTCCTTGATGACCTTCTTTATCTCATCTTTGTGCGTCTTTGGATGCCTATAAGGGGTGGTGATAACGGATTTTGTACCCTCCTCCAATTCTATGACATGCCCAATGCCTTCATCTGGAGGCACCTTGGGAGGTATGCTACTAAAAACTCTATTGTGCTTAGGCAAAAAAGCCTCCACATCTAGATGGTAACTTCTCTTCTACTACCCTGTAATTGGAGGCATAATGATACATTTTTCTGCCTACTCTATTTGGTCACGTCTAATAAGTCTCTCCATTCTTTTGAAAGAGACTACTCATGGTCCACCATTTGACATTCCTCTAAGTAAAACCTTCTTACCATCGGCTTCAAATTTCATTTCAATGGTCTGCAAGATCATATAGACCTCTCCAATAGACCACAATCACAACATACCAGGGACTACATTTATATCTCCTATACCACATAGAAGTCATCTGTGATATCATAACCACCCAACTAGATGCTCAAGTTAGGAATCGTCCCAGTGCATGTGAGGGTGAATACATCAACTACCATCCCCTTGAAACCGTTCAAATCTTCTATTTTAATTCCCCTTCTAGCTACAAAAGGTTATGTGGTATCTGCATCAACAAGAGTGATTATCCGTTATCCACATAATATCCCCCAAACTTTGAAAGATCCAAACTTTTGAAAGCTAGAGAGTAGGGCAAATATCCCCCTATTTTCCTGCTCCTCCAACTCTTCTAAAGAGCCATCTTCCTCCTTATCTTCTAGATCAGTTTTTGATCTGATTTTTCATCAGCTGAATAGCATTTAATTTTTTTAGCTTTGGCTTTTGTTGAGCACATGTGACTTGGGTCCCATTGTTCTTTACAACTAAAGCATAATTTCTTCCTTTGGATGTCAATAAGTTGATCTTCATCCAATCTTGTGGACACCTTAGTCTGATTTGAATCAGTTTGAAAATATTTCATGTCCTTGTCCCTTTTATGTTGGAAACGTTTTTGACTGAAATTTATTTTGAAGGGTAGAGCACTCCACGTCTCTTACCTTTTTTTATTCTTGTAACATGGGCAGGATAAGAGCCTCAATCCAACCTCTCAAAGGATCAGACAGCCCATCAATAAACAATACAATCAATCTCCTCTTTTAAATATCAGTAACCATCACTACTAACCTCTGGAAATCAGAAACATAAGTATCCATTGAACCCCATTGTTTAAACTGTGCCAGCTCCTTGAAGTGTGGTTTAGGATCCTTCTTATCAGATCTGTAAACTCAACATAAGTAGTAATCTGATAAAGGCCCAAAGTAACCAACCCATGGTACCACCATTCGTATCCACTATCCAAATGTGAAGTATGCTACTAAAAACTCTAGGACGTATGCTACTAAAAACTCAAATGTGCCTAGACAACAAAGCCTCCACATCTAGATGGTAACTCCTCTATTGATAGGATTAAGCTGAAAATAAGTATCAAGTTTTTGCACCCAAGCTCTTGCTATTGTCTTCCCAAAACCATCAAAATATGGAATACACAACTTACTCTATGTATGCAAATCATGGTCATGTGGCCTTCCTCCTCCACCTCTACTAGGTCTATGCCTCTTCCAAAAAGCTAAGTAATATGGAAATGGAATTTCAGTCTGAAATTCATCTCCTAATGCATTCCAATCCCTTAATGCTTGCCTATGAAATTCTTGTTCACTAGATTCATTCTCTTTTGGAGGATTGTTTCTTGGAGTAAAATTAGGCACGGGTGGTCTAGAATTGACTTATCTAATGAAAGTTCATTCATGAGCAGCCCTATTATAGGCTGAGTTGTCCCCATTCGTGTCATTATTACCATGGTTTCCACCATTACCATTATTATTTTGCATCAACCAAGTAAACATCTATGTCATTTGTTGTTGAGACCGAGTCATCGCTTTCATCGTTTCTAGTTCCCTAGCAAGATCATTAACTGTATTTTACAAATTGGATGTTTCTGTTCTCCTTCCTCCCATTGTCCTGATAAATATTTCTACTTGTTCTATCTCCAGTTGAGTCTCGGGGTTAGGATTCAATTTGTTTCTCCTTTGGAAAATAATGATGAGTGCTAGGACGCATTACCCATACTCAACACATTGGCAAGATGCTCTGAGGTCTCATACCACTGTAAGGACAAACCCCCCTTTTTTGTTTGTTTGAAATTTCTTTGCAATATGACACCAAGAAAAAAATGCATCTAATAGTACTCTGTTGTCATAGTTTTTTCATAAATCATTGCTCAATATTTAGGGCTACTATTGCAAGTTTATTGATGTATTCCACTTGAAATAGATAATTCAGCATAGTTGCAGCACTCGCCGAGTGGTGAGTACTCGCTGAGTTTTTGGACCTCGCGAGTTAATCAGCGAAAAACTCGCAACTCGGCCCTCACCGAGTTTTAATGAAAAACTCGCCGATTACTCGGCGAGTTTTTCAGTAAAACTCGGCGAGTTTTAAAGAAAAACTCGGCCTTGGTTTTATTCCTGCATTAAACAGCCCAAAAACATCTTTTTCATTCTTATTTTCACATTTGCAGCAGTTGGGTTTGAGTTTCCAGCTTTGCAGTTCAGGGGTTCCAGCTTCATAGGAGTTAAGATGCAGATTCTAGATTTTGGGGGTTTTCGAAAAATTCCAAACTTAGCCAAATTGCAGGATTCAACAAGCTTCAATAGGGTTACCTCCCACAATCCATCATGACTTTCTAAGGTCAAATGAAGCTGGCAAAAGGATTCTCAAAGGGTTTTAACTCGTTTTATCACAAATCACTTGGTTTCGACCCCATCTCTATGACAAACTTAGCTTAGCTCTCGCCCAAATCCCAGAC
>MU224360.1:236137-254536 GCA_018584345.1 Thuja plicata
ATGCGATTTTGTACCCACTTTGCATTTATATGTATCTAAACTCAACTAGTTTCTTTTGTGTTCTCATTAATAAACTCATTGGATGCATCCTCTCATTGAATTTTGCAAAAAAAATGCATTTCTAATTCAAATTAAGCTGTTTTTAAGTTCCCGAGTTTTTTGCCGAGTTTTTTCAAAAAACTGGCCAAGTTTTTCGCGAATTTTTTTTTCAGGCCTTGGCAAGTTTTAGCCGAGTGAGAGTCTTGCAACTTTGGATAAATAATTACATACCATAGATAGATTCATTAAAACAATGTCAATACATCAATACAAGGCCGGAATGACATTATTAAAAGCCTGTTTTTTAAGCAACAGCGGTGGACATACCTGCAACAAGAGTTCTATGAGCTGCTAAAGCTACGAAATCATGAAATCAGCTTCAACCCCAATGTTAAAAACTCTTTCAAAGGTCTTCCAATTACATGAGCACGCCCCAACTAATAAAATACCTCTGAAATTTGAAGGAAAGGAATATCCAACAGGCCTAAAATCTCCAGCAATAGAATAGGGTTTCTATAATGTGCCGAAATCGGAACAACTAAGCAAAAAATGCCACAAATCTCCTCCAAAAGTGATCATGACTGTCCAAAAACAATTTGTAGCAATCAAACAATACTTGGTTGATCATAAAGGTGGATTAAGACCTCTCCAAACCCAACGCTATCACCCAATAATCCCACACGAGCTACTTCCAAGAGGGGCAATTTCATAAATAAAATAATTCCCAGCTGATAACCTCCATTTCAAAGATTAAATCTGATTACCCAACCACCTGGAATGAAATGGACCAAAATCCAAAATCAATACACCAATAATTTGCCCTAGTCAACCTTAAAAGAGGAATTTGACAAGTTATACAGTCAAGCTGAAAGTACGGCAAACCAGAAAAGTAAACACCAAAGATGATGCCACAAAAAAAATCCTAGTTAGAAATACCCAAAAGGAGACTTTGATCTGCAATCAAAACACCATGAGAATTCTCATTTTTCCTTGTACCCGGATCTAAAACTTGAAATAAACCCTTCCAATCAAACCTCATTACACCAGCATTGACTCTAAAGAAGATCTTTCACCACTGCGAATGATAATCTTCAAGAGGTTTTCATCCTAGGAAGTTTCTTGGAGGGAATAATTTAATCAGTTAAATTTAAGTTGTCTTAAATTCTTCTTTTAGGACCAAATTCGATTTAATTAATTATTTTAATTAAAATTGACCATTTGAGTTAAAGTGACGTTACATTGCCAAATGTGAATTAAAAATTAAAACTAAAAGGGGTCATTTTATGAAAATTAAAATTAAAATAAATTTTAAAAATTCAAGAGGGATATAGAAAGGAGTTGCAAATGGAAATTTCATATTTTTAGTCATTTTCAGTTTCTATAGTGAAAGTTGGACTTTTGCTTTGGCAAACCCTAGGACGAGAACCCTATGGGTAAACTGGGTTTGGACAAGTTCTCTTTCTAACCAATGCAAGTGGATCCAGTCAGAGTTCACCAATGGCTGGAAAGCGATTTGACGATTTTAAAAGTGTAATTAAAGATTTTAATTTCTGCAAGTTTGGAAAGATGTTTTCAATTCAGGGTGTGTCAAAAGTATATATTTGAAATGCACCTGTGCAGCAAGAAATCATCAATTGTATCCAATATAATATAAATAAATAAATATTTGAGTTTGATTTGTCTCAGTCCTCCCTAGCAGTTATTCAGCAAGAAATTCTAGTAAAGGTCTTGTGGCAGCGAAATTCAACATTTCTAGAAAGCGGGATGATTATTTGGAAAATAGCATGAGTTCTATGCCACTACTTGCCTATTCATGTTTCCATATTACAGGTCAATTCCTTTAAGCATGGATTGCAGGGTTGTGTGGGTGCATAACTTGGAACTATTGATCATGTAGTGACACTAATGTGGGGATTCTGAAGCCTGTTGATGCCTTTTTCTCCAATATTAAACACTAGTTTGAGGACAAAATGACTGAGTAAGTGGTAATTGTGGCACACAGCCTCTTTCAAGGGATGTTAAGGTGCTGAGGGTTTGGAGGTGGATCTAAAGAACTATATTGAGGTGAAACGCAGCATGGGTATAAATTTTCTGGCCGCTTCCATTTGTGTTGAACAGTAAATATTTGACTGCCCCTATCAACCTTGTTCAGGGTGAATTTTACCAGCTGTTGGTGAAGCTCTTTTCTGATTGCAGAATTCTATATAATTTTCAAGGGTTCAATTTGCATCAAGGTTAGAGTATTCCCTACGATTTTATATATATATATATATATATATATATATATATATCCAGAAGTACAGTCATGGTTTGTATCAGGAATTGCTGATTATCACAATAATTTATTTCATAAAGAATAATTGTCATTTCTATATTGCATTTATCAGAATTGCATCATTTACTGCAAAACCATTCTAAGTGGCAATTCAACAAGTAAACATCAAGACAACAAACAAATAAGATCCATAATATATTCTAAATTATGACATCATTTTCAGGCATAATTCATAACTGTGATGATAATCTATGCATGCAATAACAACAATAAGCATATACATGTTCACATATCCAATAAGACCTGCAATAGGCAAGGACATGTAGAAAGGTCTTTGAGCAAGGAAATCATGCTAGTCCCTGCAACTGAACAAGAGAAGATGGAATGCAACCAAACCTTTGTGATAAGGATTTTTGTCCAAGTGTATACCCAGATCTGTTCAATATTCAAGCTGTAGCTTTACTTTGTTCAATATACACTTAAAAAAGTTAAACAAAGTTGCAGGCTATCAATGCAGTATAAGCAAGTCATTGCCCTCTGACATTAAATGCAACCCTAATTAAATGCCTGAAGATATACATATTGGGTTGGCACACATTATCAATATAATAATAACATTATCCAAAATCTGCAATAAATCTCCAAACTCTATTTTGCAATTAAAGCATTACAAGTACCATGTAATTTAAACTCCTTGGCCAAAAGACGGAAGAACAATACAATGCACTAAAGTGAAGCCATAATGAGAATGATAACAAGCAGATATTTAGAGCATTTTTTGAATTAAATATACAACAGGAGAAGAATCTGATGGAGCCATCACATTTAATTTTTCTAATAGAATACCCTACACAATCAAGTTAGCTTGTATGGAGACTTAAGTGCAGGGTGCTCTTTTAAATCAAAATGGTCTTTTCTTCTGTATGCTGGTGGTTGATTTAAATAGCATAGTAAACACTTGTACTTTCATTATTGAAATCCTTTTGAACACAATGACTTGGGCTGAATTCAGACATAGCAACTGAGAATGTACCTATAAATTCAAAAGAAGTTGATCAAGTGGAACACCACATTTTAAACAATGAGATTTGGCATAGAAAGAAATGCATTTAAAGCAGTAGTTAATTCAATCCTGCCTACCGCCGATGGTTTTGATAAAAATGATCCAGCTGGTAATATAAATAAATTGGAGCCTTCATATGCTTTTGAACCTGTACAACATAATATAGCATTATTACTCAATTGAGCTTTGTATATCTATCTGAAGACCTTAAAAAGAACCTTTCTTCTAATAAATTTTGTATATCCCGTTAGATCATGCGATACATATGTCATGGGAACATTTAAATATCTTTGCCTTCAAAAGATATACTCAAGCATTGCATACACTAAGCATGTTCTCAAAATTACAGCAAATGACAGAAGTATCGAAAATGTATGATTTGTTAAAAGGTGTTCAGAATTGTATTACTGCCACAATAACTATAAAGCATAGAGAGGTCTAGACACTCAATTGAATGTCTTTAACAGGCAATTCAGAACTACACAGTGATAATCTATACAAGGAAAAATAACTGCACATTAATGACCCCTCCGACTTTATAAAATGCATTCATTTTTCAAGTACAATATGTAGTGCAACCTAATGTAGGGATGGGACAATTTGTTACAACATGGGTTAAGAGTGTGGCTTTAAAACCCTCAAAGTACTTGCCAAACTTGTAAGTTATTTTTTTAGCCAAGTGAATCGCCCATTAACTTGCCTACCCGAGTTTTGCTGAGTTTTTGTTGAGTCTTGGTGAAATTTTGTGAGCTCTCCTGACTTTAGCCAGGTTAACGAATTTTAGTATTTTTCCTAAACTGCAAAGTCACAGAGTACAAGTCAACGGGTCTGCCAAGTTTTGCTGAGTAGCAATTTTTTAAACTATGGTTAAGTGTGTGTGCTAAATGTTTGGCGTGGGGCATAATATAATACAACTTTATCTGATATAATACTAGATCTATAGCTGTTCATTTATATTATAATTCCCCAAATTCAATGTATGCATAGATTTTTTGAAAAACTTGGATTTTCAAAAAAAATGTAGAAAAAGAGACAAAAAAAATAAAAAATTATAACTTAAGGGCATTTCCATAGCATAGAGATATAGAGGAGAAAATATAAAATAGAGTTTAACTCATGTTTATATCCATATTGCTGATTGCATAGGCAAATATTCAGTTAACTTTTTAAGAGGGCAGTCACCAAATAGTTGCCTGAGTCTGCAATCAAATATTAGCCAAGTCTATGAAGTAACTGAGATCAAAATGAATTGAAGAAAAATAAATTTTGTAGTTTATATTCATATTGCTGATTACATAGGAAAATATTCAGTTAGCTTTTTAAGAGGGCATTCACCAAATAGCTGTCTAAGTCTGCGATCATATATTAGCTAAGTCTATGAAGTAACTGAGATCAGAACTTATCAGACAAAAATCTAGCTTGCTACTGTTAGGAATTTATTAAAAGTGGAAACAATTTTGAAGTGATCCAAGACTTTCATTGCGATTGAGGCAAGGAGTTTTGCAGGGGTAGTTCCATATTTGAAAAAGTTTATCAAATCATATTCCACAATTGCAATGCTTTATATTCCATAAAGGCAATTGGTGAGTCCTTTATATGGGGTAGAATTTAACAAAAGCCATTTGTTTAGTTTAAGTAAAAAATTAGCAAGCCACTGTTTTGGCAATACCCAGCTTCCCCATCAAAGGGCCATCTATAATAGTGCATAATAGTTATAAATTTAAAATTAGTTTATAGTATTAATTATATATTTGTTCACATCAGAATCCATGGAGCGAGGCATGTAGAGAGCTCCATTTGTTTAGTTGAAGTAAAAGATTAGCAAGCCACTGGTTTTGGCAAAATACCTAGCTTCCCCATTAAAGGGCCATCTATAATAGTGCATAATAGTTATAAATTTAAAATTAGTTTATAATATTAATTATATATTTGTTCACATCAAAATCCATGGGGCGAGGCATGTAGAGAGCTCGGGTCATATTGAAGTCACAATTTATAGCAAATTCGTTAGTTTCTTTGACACTATCTCACATTCCCCCTACAATTTAGGATGACTGAGGCTCTTTCAAATTTGGTTGATGACCACCATTGCTCCTCCCACTCCTCTATTTAGGATTTTTCAGAGGCACGAAAGAAAACTAAACAAACAAAATAACAAATTGTTTCCACGCTGATTACGCATTGACTTCACTTGCGTCCTGGAATCAACCCTATTTCTAAGTGATTTGTCAAATTCACAAGTTTTTCTAGGGTTTTGTAGGTTTCTGCAATGAATTTTATGTTTTTTTGTTATTTTTTAGGAATTCTAACAAGATTTTAATGCGCTTCAAACACAAAAAATCATTGAAAATTGGGTCAACTATTTTTCACAAATCGAGATTTTTTCAAGGAAAAAAATCGGCTGGCTCTAGCAAGATTTATCAGGATTTTTTGCAGATTATTGCTTCTCTGCATGAACCTCTTCTTGAATTGTATAATCGGGTCTAACAAATCATTTGTAAAGATTATTCATGAGCCTCTAGCTAGACAAGGGAGTATTGAACACAATGGGAAGTTGTATTATTGCCCTTTTTGTTCACACCATAGTAGCAAAAATATTTGACAAGAATAACTCAACAAATCAAAAATGAATAAAAAATTCAATTAATCAGAGAAATTTTGGGAAATTTGAAAAGACAAAAATTCAAAAAAATAGAGAAGAATTTGTTGTTTTCTTATTTCATACCAAATAAGTTGCATAGAGTCAAAAAAGTGGAACAAAATGAGTGTACACCATTAAATATGAAAAATGGATTTTGTTCATTAATCTTGCAATTGCTTATTACACCATATAGTACATTACTACATAGTTTGAACTTTAAATCAATTACAAAATAAAAAATTATCAAACTAGGGAGGGAACCTATGAGGTTAGCCCAATATGGGGTGTAGATTGTGATGTTGACACTCCAAGGTCTATTCTCTTAAGTTGATTTATCACTAGTTGATCATATACCTCCTTCAAGACAACTAAGCCTTCATCATCAAAAAGTGGCTTTCATCATTTGAGATTCATTTTAAATCTAGACCTGTAAAATCCCCTTGTCAATCTGCCCTTAATTATACTTTTGATTGTTTTGCATTTCGTCAAACATTTCTTATGCAAATTATAGAGTTCTGATTTCTAAGTATTTCTATGGTTTGTATTTCAATCTCAAGGAAAGACACACATAACTACTTGTCCAACATATAAGATAATTCAGATCAGACATAATTACTTGTCCAACATATAAGATCATTCAGATCAAACAATTGAATTCAGGAATCAATCATTATAGTAAGAATGCAAACTTCCAAACTGACCGTTTCCTTTAGGATGAATAACACGTACAGTTTGACATGGTTTTACTGATTCTTTAACAATTCCCTTGTTTTCAACTATGAGTTTAATTTGTTCTTTCAAATAATAACAAGACAGTTATTCCAATAGGTTTCAGCAAAATTTACACAGGGAGTAAGTAGATGGATTACAACAGCTATGCACCTATTGTTGTTCTGGATGGTGTATATCCGCAGTCTGCTCTGGACCATCAGAATAATGAATTCTCAATCTGTCATTGTTTTGTGACTGAAACTAATCATTGATTTCACCTGCGGTCAAAAGTGGTCTCCCGTGTCTGTCGGACATCTGCTATCTGGGAATGTTCAGCCCGTGCCTTTAATTGGGAACTTTGCTCGTATAAACTCTAGGGACGAGGCACACTGGATTCGAATGGGATCCTTCCTTATATTCAGTGGATACAAATAGGATTTTGCTTCTATAACAAGTGTTCTGTCTCTACCACCACCCCAGTTTGTCTACGTAGAAACATAATATGGCAGTTCTCTGTGCTTTTTGATTTTCCCAACGCTACACAATATTTAATATGCAGACTCCATTTATTTCAGTGCCAATTCCCATAATGTTGCGTGTGTGATAATTTGGTTGTCAGGAAGATGCGGCAATGATTCTGGAAACTGTGTTGACGTGGATGATATCCCTAAGATTATAGGCTCGTGCATCTCACCACAGAAGGCTTTGACGCGACCAACCTCCAAAGCCGACAATTACCAAACACGGGGGCTTGAGTTTCATTTTCCTTTGCAATGTCAATACCATGGTGTCGTATTATACTGAGATATCAATTGCAATGTGTGATATGCCCATATGAGCGCTGCAAGTCGTAGCATATAGGAAAAACAGTATTGTTGCTATCATTCGCCACCTTTCTGATACCCGACAATTTCCTTAACCAACTAGACCAAATCCTTCCACTGGTGAAATGGTTCTTATCCCGAATCTGAGAAAGTATTATAATATTCATAAAATCTTCCTTACGCAACTCTGTCGATCACTAGATCAGATCTTCCACTGGTGAAATGATCATGATTCCAATTCTGAATATTTTTAGACAATACTAATAAAATTCTAGACCCCTCCTTCCTTCCGCACCATCCTTCTTTCTTAAAGGATGCATTTCCCATAATTCAATTCCCATGAGGAACTTCTTTGCAACCATTTTCCTTCAAAATCGTATAATAATTATTTAATATTAACTTATATTAAAGAACTAATATTAAATAATTATTAATTATGACTTTAATAATTAATTATTTAATATTGGTTTATATTATGAGAACTAATATTAATAATTAATAACTATGACTTATTGAATAATTATTTAGGGTACATTACAAGTTCTCCCATCCCAAGATTGGTTGTCCTCAAGCAATCAAAATTGTGAGTGTTGAATCAACTGTCAAGTGTACCAAAACACCTGGGTCCCAAATCAATCTCACGAATTCCTTAGGAAGAATCCACTGGGCTACTCTGATATATCTAGAATTTTCTTCACTATAAAATATTTTGCCAACCATGCAAATCCCAAGATCTCAAATCTGGACATCATCTTCAACATCAATCATCAAGAGGAAAGGAGAAACATCATTCATCGAAGCTTCATCAGTGAGTGTTACATCAATTGTCCATAACCTGGAATTATAAGAGAAACCACACCAATCCGTGCAACCAATTGTACTCAGCAAATCTAAGTATGGTGGCATTAAATTTTTTATGGCATCCTTATAAATCATCACATCCTTCTTAGAAGGAAAATTGGAAAACTCATAAGTGTTCGATACCTGTAGCACAACATCCACCAAAATCACCCACACTTTTTGAGAAGCTATTTGTCCATGTTGATTATGTAAGTCTGATTGTTTAAACTTTGATGTACTATGATGATCACAAGGGTCCATTTGAACACTCAGTTATAGATTTATTTGAGGATCCATGTTTCTATGCCTTTCCTTAATACTTTGCAAGTTCTCCCTTCCTTGGCTCCTCGTCTACTACCACTAGTTCTTCCTGAATTCTTTCAATCTCTTCATTTTTCTGATCTGAACCCTGTGTTAGGTATGATGACAATTTTTCCCTATGGATTTCCTCAATGCCTTCAACTATTAGCTGTATTTCTCTAATTCTTGAATTATATTCTTGCTCTTTTGGCAAATTTGTCATCTTCTCTGCTTGGTAGTGAGCCATACTAAGTTGTAAGCAAAGTTCATCAATTTATTTTTCTCTGTCTTCAGTGAACTTGATAGCAATCCCCCTGTCCTTGAGTAATTACAGGAATCTGATTTTGTCTTTTCTAATGCTTCCTTGATTGCTTGTAGCTGTGCACTAGAAATTTCATTTGTAATTCCTTTCCTCCTTTCCTTCTTTTGAAGATTTCAACAAGCTCTTCGATTTGTTTGTGAGTATTGTCAGTTCTTGATAGCACTTGCACAATCCTTTCCTCTGTGACCACTAGTTGATCCTTCAAATCTTGCCCTAGCAAAAGTTCGTACTTATCACAGTGACTAGTAATTTCACCACCCAAAGAATCTTTAAATTCGCTTCCATCTGTAAGAACACTTTCCTCGTCAGAAGGAACTGACTTATTATAAGTTACTGTAGAATCCTCAGCCTTATGATCATAATTCATCCCTTCTGTATACTTATAAATGCTGACTTCTAAATCACCCACATAAAATCTTGAGCACACTTCTATTGCTGGCTTAGTGAAATCAAAGTTTATGATTACATCATTGCACTGTTTTGTAACGCAAGAGGATTCTACTTCATCCTGGGTGTAATCACGGATGATTTTTTCTTGTATTTCTTTGCGAACTCCCTGAAACTCTATTCCACGTTCATCATGAGAGAAACTATTCTCTACAACACCATCCTTCTGCTACTCTTCTTCCTTCAGGAGAGACTTAAGCTTTCGTTCACATTGTCTGAACACATTGCAAACCAATGTGTATGTAGATGAAGAAGTTGTACATTCTTTTTTCAAAACAGTCCATTGCATAGATAAAATAGGTTGGAAAATTATTTCACTCCCATTGATGGTTAGAACCATAATATCCCGCATAGCTGCAATGACCTCTTTTCCATGTGCCCTTCTGATTGTTATCAGGAAATGATGAAACATATCATAAATCAACTCTTGCAATCCCAAATCCAGTAGTAAATTACTCATTCTAACTTCTGCAAAAAATTTCAGTATAGCAAACCTTCTTGAAGCATGAATGCTACTGACATCATCAAGACCCTGAAAACTATCAACCATCAAAATCAATATTTTCTTCATGGTTTCATCATCATAGGGAACACATGGTGCCGAGATTCTCAAAACCTCACTAAGGCATGAAGTAACCATTAGCCTAATCCCATTGACTGAATGTTCCAGCAACCTATGTTGTTTTAAGGAAGTCATAACAGGAACAAGGGCTTGTTGAGATGAATTCACAGGTGACTGCTCCACTATGGTTAAAACCCTATCTAATTCATTGAGTGTGTTGAAAAGGCTATCCTTTGGTGGATATTGATTATTGAGTCTACTTCCAAGTACACGTAGAATATTGACAGACCACTGATTGTCTTCTAATGCCATGGTTTAATCTGAAACTGAAAGTATAAAGATACCCTACAGGCTGGCAGAAATCTTAGCTCTGACACCACTGTAAAATCCCTTTGTCAATCTACCCTTAATTATATTTCTGATGGTTTTGCATTTCGTCGAACATTTCTTATGGAATTATAGAGTTCTGATTTCTGAGTATTTCTATAGTTTGTATTTCAATCTCAAGGTAAGACAGACATAATTACTTGCCCAACATATAAGATAATTCAGATAAGACATAATTACTTGTCCAACATATAAGATCATTCAGATCAAACAATTTAATTCAGGAATCAATCATTATAGTAAGAATGCAAACTTCCAAACTGACCGTTTCCTGTAGGATGAATAACAGGTACAGTTTGACATGGTTTTACTGATTCTTTAACAATTCCCTTGTTTTCAACTATGAGTTTAGTTTTTTCTTTCAAATAATAACAAGACAGCTATTCCAATAGGTTTTAGCACAAATTTACACAAGGAGTAAGCAGATGGATTACAACGACTATGCACATGTTGTTGTTCTGGATGGTGTATATCCGCTGCAGTCTGCTCTGGACCTTCAGAACAATGAATTCTTAATTTGCCGCTGTTGTGTGATTGAAGCTAATCGTTGATTTCCCCTGCGGTCAAAAGTGTTCTCATGTGTCTGTCAGACATTTGTCATTTGGGAATGTTCAGCCCGTGCCTTTAATTGGGAACTCTTCTCATATAAACTCCAGGGACGAGTCACACTGGATTCGAATGAGATCCTTCCTTATATTTGGTGGGTACAAATAGGATGTTGCTTCTATAAAGGTGTTCCATCTCTACCACCACCCCAGTCCGTCTACGTAGAAACACAATACGGCAGTTCTCTGTATTTTTTCCCTACGCTACACAATATTTAATATGCAGACTACATCATTTATTTCAGCGCCGATTCCCATAATGTTGCGTGCATGATAATTTGGTTGTTGGGAAGTTGCGGCAATAATTCTAGAAACTGTGTTGGCGTGGATGATATCCCTGAGATTATAGGCTCGTGCATCTCACCACAGAAGGCTTTGACACAACCAACCTCCAAAGCCGGCAATTACCAAATGCAGGGGCTTGAGTTTCGTTTTCCTTTGCAATGTCAATACCATGGTGTCGTATTATACTGAGATATCAATTGCAACGTGTGATATGCGCATACGAGCGCTGCGAGCCGTAGCATATAAGAAAAACAATATTGTTACCATCATTCGCCGCCTTTCTGATACTCGACAATTTCCTTAACCAACTAGACCAGATCCTTCCACTGGTGAAATGGTTCTTATCTCAAATCTGACAAAGTATTATAATATTCATAAAATCTTCCTTGTGCAACTCTGTCGATCACTAGATCAGTTCTTCCACTGATGAAATGATCATAATTCCAATTCTGAAGAATTTCAGACAATACTAATAAAAATTCTAGACCCCTCCTTCCTTCCGCATCATCCTGCTTTCTTAAAGGATGCATTTCCCGTAATTCAGCTCTCGTGAGGAACTTCTTTGTAACCATTTTCCTTCAAAATCTTATAATAATTATTTAATATTAACTTATATTAAAGAACTAATATTAAATATTTATTAATTATGACTTTAATAATTAATTATTTAATATTAGTTTATATTATGAGAACTAATATAAATAATTAATATTATTATTTATTGAATAATTATTTAGGAGACATTACAAGACCAATCTCAACAAATTCAATCAGCTAATGTCCTTGATTCCACTTGATATAGTCAAATTGAATGTATAAGTTCATGACATATATGGAATGGGTATTAGGATTGCAATTTTTCTAACCTCAATTTTATTAAGATGAGAGTTGAGATTGTGGTGCTCAACAAACACCAAATCATTCATCTATTATTTCATCAAATGGTTGTTATTCTTGGAATGTATATGTTTAAAGATCACGCCCTAAATGGATGAAAGACATGGTTGACTCAAAATATGTATTGCCATCAATTGTATGTTTCTGGCTTCCTTGTACTAATAAAACTCAAATTTGATCAAGATTCTATCTTCTACAACATAAATAATACATGCATTGTTTATCAAACGTCAAAGTCAAACCTTGAACTTTCAAAGAGATAAAAATGCAAAAGTTGATTGTAAAAAGCTAATTTCAAAATGGTCTTACCTTCAATGGCAACGCTAGAGGAAAATCCATTCCCCTAGGGTATAAAGGCAACTCTTTAATAGTTGCATGTCAATCCTCAAAAGAAAGAAAAAATATCTCAATTTCTTTGATGAATCCCTTTGTCACCTCTACATTGTCTCTAAAAGAGTCACTATAAAATAACAATGGATTGAGAAAGTCACAACTAGCATGGAGTTAGCAATGCATCTGCTGATCTCACCTATCATCAATGATCTCTAATACTAACATACATTTTACCTATCATTGTGCATCTTATTAATGATAGCATACTTGGCCCTATCAATGACCTTGTAAAATATGTGCAGTAGGAGATTTGTTTCATTAACTAGTCTCAAAACTCCGACTAAAGACTTGAAAACTGGACAATTTGTTATTCATCTACCCAAAAAGCTTGCATAAAAACAGTCAACTATGGTCTTTCCATCCAAATGATTGGCAACTAGACTCAACCCACTCTTTTAAAACAAACATTTGTTTAGGGAGTACATAGAAAATCTCACTAAAGAAGTTCCCTGCCATCTATGCATGTGCACATTATTCTCACCACCCTTGTCTGATGGTTAATGAATCTCATAATGGTGTGGAAAGTGCCCAAAAATGTTCATGGAGCACATCATAAAGTGTTTGAGGCTTTGAGCCATGTTTTTCAAAAGAAAAATTACATAAGAGTGAGGATTCCATTATTGGTGGTGCGAAAAACAAAATAAAAACAATTTGGGTTCTTGAGATATGAAAAGGGTTTTTTAGATATATCATATAGAACATCTTTGCAAGTTTTAGCATGACCTGGTCTATAGTTTCTCTAAAAATGGTAAAATGTAAAATTTGAGATTTCAGAGTCAAGTAACTAGGTAGATGAATCATATTGTAGAACCAAAATCATCAATGGAGTCAACCTGATGCTAACTATTTTTACTTACTATTTTTAGCTACTGCTATTTTTGGACAATGGCTATTTTTGAAGGAACTTCTAGAAGGTCTCTATTTTAGGAAATGCTATATTTTGTGTTGTCGTAAATTTTTTTAATAAAATTCACGTCAATTATACGAAAATTTTATCATATTTTTGATTAAATTTAATATGTTCTTTATTAAATCTAAGTTTATAAAGTAAATAAATAATTTATTTATTTATTTATTTTAAAAGTTTTAGTCGTTTAAATTGTTAAGTTTAATTTTTAGTTGTTTTATTTCTTTTTTAATTTTTGAAGTCTTTTGGTAATATATTTACAATATATTATTGATTTTCTCTCAAGTTTTTCTAAAATATTTTTAATATTAATTGCACTTATATTATAAATATAATGCAAATGATATTTAAAAATTACAACCTACCCTTTTGTGTCAAATGCACTTTGCATTGCATATGTGATTTTAATTTAAAAAGAATTCCCGAGCCTTTATAGTATTAGCGGACATTTTGAAGTTCATTACAAACGCTTTAAGTTATCGGGAGTTTTTGCCTATCATGTAAATTTAAAAGCTCCAATATATATCATTTAATAAATGTATTGAACTTTAAAAGTTCCGATCGGTTTTTATTGGGCATTTTACCAAGCTTTGTATAAAATATGAAATGTAAATGCATTTGTTTGATACTTTCGAAGTTTTAATGACTTCAGCGGAAGTTTGGTGTTCACCATCCGTTTTTAGAGTCCCGAACTCAGTCCCGTTAAAGTCCAGTTCTCCTTTTACGCCGCTGGATCTGGAGGAGAGTGTGGAGTTATTAAAGGCCGCCGAGCAAGGAAACCAAGAGTTAATAAAACACAAGGGGTTAACAATTCCGAACACAAGGAGGCAAAAATAAACAAGGGGTTAATAGAACACAAGAGGTTAACAATTCCGAACACAAAGAGGCAGAAACAAACAATCATGGAGACAACATTCAGGATAGAGAGAACAAAGAAAGACAAATGAGAGCAGGAAACGTCATTATCAAAGGAGTAAAGGATTATGGGAAAAATGAATGCACCCTCAATCTTGCAAGTGATTTCATCAAAGAAAAGCTTCTTTGGCAAGGACAAATCTGTCAAGCATGGAGGGTGGGCAAGCTTGCTAAGGATAGAGATAGGTCCATAAGAATCGTTATGTCAAGCATTCATGACAAACAATGTCTCCTAGGCAAGAAACATCTTCTGTGGGGATCTCGCTTCGTGTTAGATGAAGATCTAACTATTAAACAACAAGAAGAAAGAAAAGAGGAACTTTCAATGGTTAGAATAGCAAGAGATGAGGGCAAACGAGCATGGTTATACAAAGGCAAAGTTGTCATTGCCTCTTTTGGCTATCATCCGCAAAGTGAACTACAAGGGGGCAGCACAGAGGTGGCAACAAACTCCATGGTAAGAAACTTTGCAACAAGTGCTGATTGGGCAAGTAGGGATGAAGGCTTGTCTTTGAGCCTTGTACCTCAACACAAATAGCAATCAAGTCCTAACCAGGCCCCCTTGAGCTTAGTTTGTTGGATTTGTAGAGTTTACCCTTGGAGGTGGGGACTTAGGTTAGGGCCTATTGCAGAAGGCAGAGACATAATCTGTCTTATAGAAACACATGAGCATGAAGGGTGTAGAACACCTTCGTTTGAAGGGTATTTGAAAATGGAGGTATGGAATACTGCAGCTGCAAATGGCAAAGGACATGGAGGTATCTTGATTTTAGTGAGAGAAAAAAGGTCGTCACATTCAGCTTGAAAAAGAAGACTCAAATAAACAATTCATATGGTTCAAATTTTCAGAAAATGGAAATCTTATTTGGATTGTTGCTTGCTATTTTGCCCCACAAGTGTCTAAAACTTACAAATATAGGGGTCTTGACTACAAAGATCTCTTTGCAGCGTTAAAAAAGGATATTGTTGTATTTTCTCAGCTTGGTGAAATCCTTCTTGTGGGTGACTTCAACGCTAGGACTGCAAACGAACAAGCTAGCATTCTCTGTTTTAGGGAAAATGACAACCCTATTTGGCTCACAGAAGAAAGCAATCATCAATGGACTAGAATGTCAGAAGATAGCAAAGGCTGCAATCCTTTTGGAGAGCAGCTCCTTACTCTTTGTGGTGCATTTGACTTAGTCATTTGCAATGGTATGACTAGATGGGCCAAGTCCGGTAATTTCACTTGTAATACATACAATGGCGCAAGCGTTGTGGATTATGCAGTTTGTTCACATGGTTTGTGTGAGAATATAGAATTCATGTCAATCGGTGAACAACTTTGGGATCTAAATTCTGATCATAATCCTATATATTTGAGCATTTCTTGGTCTGAAAAGCAACAATGTGGGACTAATACCCAACACATTCAACAATCTTCTTCAAAGGGCAGAATTCTGTGGACTCAGATATTTTGCGGCACTTTCAAGATTGCGCTTGAGAAGCTCGTTAAGAAGGAAAAAATCTCGGTACATGGGCTCCACAGCCACACATTAACAAACTTGATTCTTAGTGCACTTGATGGGTGCAAAAGGGCAAAATATAAGAAATCTAAAAAGAATTGCTTTCCAGCTAATGCTTGGTTTGATGAAGAATGCAAAAGGGCAAGGAGAACTTTGAAAGATTCAAAAAAGGAGAAAATAAATATCAAAGCTTACAAGCAGATTTTAACAAAAAAAAAGCTGATTACATGATTACAAGACGGGAAGAGTTTATCTTTCTTGGGAAAAATAATCCTAAGGCATTTTGGAAAGAGTTGCAACCAAAGAAAAAACAAATAGAGAATAATATTACAGCTTCTCAGTGGTTCAACTATGCTAGGCAACTTTATGAGTAGAAACTCAAGGTTGACAATCCTCCTTTGGTCAACACTTCTACTTTACTTTTCCCTATCCAAGAGATAGAGATGGGAATCAAGAAATTAGGTGTTGGTAAAGCAAAAGATCTTGTGGACCTTCAAGCAGAGTATCTAAAGTGGGGGACGGTAATTCTTGCTCCTCACATCACTAAAATTTTTAACATCATTCAGCAGGGGTTTCCTCTAGATTGGACAACTAGCCTTGCTATTCCTCTTTTCAAGAGCGGTGACGTCAATGACCCGTCCAAGTATAGAACCATAATGATTAATCATTTGTTTGTTAAGTTATTTGGGAGTATGGTTGAAAACAGAATCAACAAGTGGGCAGAAAAAAAATGATAAATGTGATAAAGGGCAAGCAGGTTTCAGACCTAAACATTCTACAGTGGATCACGATATAACCTTAAGACACATCATTGAGAAAATTTGGGAAGAGGAAGCATTTTATTGTTTTGTTGATTTCAGAAAAGCGTTTGATACGGTCCCTAGGGACAAGCTTTGGCTCAGACTTGAGGAACTTGGGGTCCCCATTCACCTTAGAGTTGTTGTTCATAGACTTTATGAGGTTAAAGTTAAAATCAGAACTGCGGATGACATCTCTTAGAGTTTCAGAAGTGATATAGGGGTCAAGCAAGGGTGCCCTTTGTCCCCCACACTCTTTGGTTTGTATATTGATAAACTTGAGGAGTGGTTAAACCTTCAAGGTGGAGATGGTGTACATTTGGGCGAGTTTATTATTAGACTTCTTTTGTATGCGGATGACCTTGTGCTGACCTTGTGCTGATCTCTAATTTTGTCGGTGGCTTACAAAAACACTTACATGCCTATAATGACCCTAGATTGGCCTCAACTTTAAACCATCTAATTTTTATCAATTTCCATGTAAATCATGAATTTGACATTTTTGTCAAACAGTTGGCAGGCAATCACTGTAATAGCAATTCCCTTTTGCTACTAAGAAATTATTTGAAACTTTTGACAATTGTGTCCACCAATATTCCTTTGTATTTTCGACACCAAGAATGCATATATTGAATTGGAAAGAGTTCGATGTCTATATCTGACTTCTGGATTATTACTGGTTTCATTCAAGTAAAAACATTACAACATCTAGCAGCATAATTAAAAATAACAGCTGGGGATTTTGCGATACACCCATACAATTACTTTCCCATATGAAAGCACTTATATATTTTCATTGAAGGAAATACATTTAATAACAATGGAACCTGTTTATGCACTCCTTGTATCATATGACTTATTGTGGAGGGGAAATCAGCTTTAACTCCCCACGCTGAAGCTGCAACAGTCTCCACGCAGTGCTGGACTGATAGTTGCGGCCCAACAATAACTCACATGGCTAGTAAGGCAGCTGCATCTGCCATTTGCCATGTCCCAGCTGCCATTTGCCACGTCCCAGTTCCAGTCCGCCTAAGGGTAGCAATCTGCCCAACAGCTGTGGCGTATGAAAGAGACTCCCAGTCTGCCGCGGGTAGTAGTATGCGCAGCATGCCGTGGTTTCCAGTATGGCCCGATTTCCTTCAGCAACCACACACCAGCAATGAACTCGATCTCCCACTAATCTCTACTGGATTAAATGCTGGAATGCGATCTCTTATTCCTTATAACAACTTGACCTCTTAAGCAGGCCACAGTTCAATGGCGGTTCACTTTCAGAATTAAACCTTTCCTCCAGCCACAGGAAGAACAGTATGAAGGAAGGAATCAATCGATCATACAACAGCAATCGATTGAAGACAATTGATTATACAAGAGTAATCAATTGATTATTAGCTCAAGAAGAATCAGTCTTCCATCAACTAATTTGACCCTTCAGCTAGGGCTCAAATAATTAGGAACAATTCCCAAGAAACAAATTCAATAATCAATATTTCATCCTTTACTTCACAAATGAGCCTGTATTTATAATTCCTTGGTCTCCATAGTTTCCAAAAACCGTCATCAGTTAACTGCTCTTCATAATATAAACTTCTAAATCATTATAACAATAATAAAGTATTATTATTATTATAATATCGCCTTATTATTAATTAATAACATATTGTTATTAATTAATACAATTAAT
>MU224360.1:254678-277956 GCA_018584345.1 Thuja plicata
ACCACTGCCGATACTGCCCTGTCAGAAATAGAAACTGACCAACTGACTTACTAAAAATAGTAAGTCCAGACTTACTAAAAATAGCAAGTTTGCCAACTGGGACCCTCAAAACCCTGCATCAGCTCACAAGGGTTGCGATGATGAGCTGACCAAGTCACTGCCACAACCTACTAAAAATAGGGTCATCACAGCCCTTGAGCATTTTTGCAACATGGTGGGGATGCAAGTCAACATCAGCAAAACGAAAGTCATGGTCTTCTCTATTAAAAGAAAACATAACCAGCATAAGTTTTACTTTCAGGGCAGCATCCTTGAAGAGGTGTCAAATTACAAATACCTAGGAATTGACTTTAATAAAAATTTGAGTTGGGAAGGGTGCAGAAAGAAGCGTATTGTAGGAGGTTGGAAAGCGTTTTATGCCTTCCAAAAAAGATGTAGAGAGGCTGAGCTATGGGATTGGAAGACTACTCAAATTATCTTTGGTCTTTTAGTGTTACCGATTCTTCTCTATGGGTGTGAACTGAGGGCCAGCAACACTTCAGATTTACAATGGAAGGAAATTGAAAAAATCCAAAAACGTTTGATCACAAACAAGTTCAAACTAAAAAACTTAGTTCCATATGATATCATGTTGAGTGAGGTTGGGGCTGGTCCAATTGAAGCAATTGCTATGGTGCGTCTTATAAGATACTTAAAAAGAATTGAACAAATGGATGAGGACAGATTGCCTAAAGTTATCTTCAGGGACGCATTGTGCCAAAGAAAGAAGACGTGGATGCGTCAAAACAGCAAGTGGCTCAATAAATGGGATATTCACTTGAATTCTTGCCCCACAAATAGTAAATAAATAAAGACTTATGTTATGAATAAGTTCCACAAGCGTTCTTGGGATAAAGGTTTAACTAGAAAGAAAGAGTATTATATTGTGGAGTTTAATCCCACTCGTAACTTCCATCAAAAAGCGTACATTGGGGTTAATATCTCTTGGAGAGCCAAGATTCTCATTGCCCAATTAAGGACCAATTCACATCAACTTCGTTGTGAAACCAGGAGTTGGAAAAGGCCTAAAGAAACCTGGGAAGAAAGAATTTGTATTTTCTGCACTTCCGGTAAGGTAGAAACAGAAAAACACTTCATTCTTGAATGTGACGCCTTCAAGGACAGTAGGGACAGTTTTAATACTCTTTTGACCAAGAATTCATGGTTTGATCTTTTCAATGAGGGGATGGTTGAGCAGTTGGGGGCACTCATCATCAAGCTTCATAAGAAAAGGGTGGAAATGAAAATTTCAGTGTGTGAGACGATCTGTCCCATAGGCTATCTTTAGCCTCGCAGACGTTAAAATTATTTTCTTTTCTTTCTTTCTTACAGGCCGCCGAGCTTAGAAAACTCCTAGTTTGCAGAGTCTTGAGCGCATATTCCTCAGCTTTATAAACTTCATTGCAAATGATTTGAGCTCCAAGCATGTGCGCGACCATTCATAGTTGTTTTTCTCCAGATCCATGGTTTTTTTGTGCATCCTTTGTGCTCGTTTTTACCAGTTCTATGGTCGTTTTGCTTAATTTGAGGTCATTTTCATAAAAAACGAGACTGTAAATATGATTTTGATGGTCGTTTTTGCATAAGAAGTGATTTTCGTAAGGTTTTTAATGGCTGTTTTTATCAAAATATGGGTCGTTTTTGCTTTTGGATGGTGTTTATATGTATTTTACTGATTATTTCTGCCATGCCTATGGTTTTAAAATGACTTTCTTAGCAAAAACGTGATGTTTTTTTACAAATTTCGAATTCTTGTCTCCATAGAGACTTGCAGCTAGGGTTTCTATGATTTCTTTTTGGTATGATTGAAATCTTTGTTGTCTTCTGGAAGAGTTTTTTCCAATGGCTGGATTTCTGTTCAAATTTTTTATGAACTCTGAAAATCTACAAATAAACAACAATTTCTACAAATGATGACTGAGATAGAATTTCTCAGCAAGTTGCATCACAAAATATAAAAGATCTTCCTAAGTATACTGCTGATTATGAAAAGTGCAAAGATAAAATGTTCAAATCAAGATATGGATATGCTGAAAATTGAAAGAAATCATTCAGACTAGTCTTGCATAATGCAATCCCAATTTCAAATCACAGGTGTACAAAGCAAAGACCCTTATTGACCAAAACTTTCCTCCTCAATGCTTTTTGAGTCGCATACATATGGTCCCAATAATTCGAGCTTCCCATTTATAAAAATGCAGCCATGGCCTTTCCTATGACTTTCATTCATTTGCAGCCATGATTGACATTTTTCATGCGTATATTCACCATGTAATATCAGCATTTGCACTATGGAATAACCATGAAATCATAGCAACATTAAGTTGTATATCATAATTATTCTCTCAAATCGGGATTATAAATCATGATTGCAAAATTGAGTACATGTAGCCTTTTATAAAAGTCTATATACAATGCCCTTAAAAAGTTCCATCTACAAGCCTTTCCTCTTGCACATTCGGAAGTTTTTAGTTCCTTTGCATATACAACTACATGTTGCTCTGTATGCGATGTAAGATGCAATCTTACTCAAAACCTCCAATGTCATTCCTTGTTTCCAAATTCGGAAGTTTTCATACCCATTACATGTACTGCTGCATGTAATAAAAAATGTAATTGTCTCAAAAAGTTCCCTACTTTTCCATATCCAAATAGGAACTTTTCATACCAGCTGCATATTCGATTACATGTAATGAAACATGCAGTCGCATCCAAAACTTCCACTACTGTCCTTTCCAAAAATGGGAACTTTTTACACCAACTACATGTTCAGTTACATGTAATGAAACATGCAGTCGCATCCAAAACTTCCATTAATATCTTTTGCAAACCGGAGGTTTTTACTTCAACTACATATTTCATTACATATAGTTGAATGCGCAATCGCATCAAAAACCTCCTACAATACCCTTTTTGAAGAAAGCATTTCCAAGTGTAGTCAGAACTTTTTGACCCGACTGCACAATGAACTACATGTATACTACCCATGCAGTCAAATATGCAATTGCGCCCAAAACCTCCTATTCCACTTAAGAAGTCTTTTACTTTTCTCATGTGGTAGGAACCTTTTTTCCTCAACTGCATAAGTTGTTGCATGTTTGAACTACACTTGCACCTTCATCTGTAGTGCACTCCAAAACCTCCAAATTGCATCTATGGCCCACAAAAAACAACTTTTTCACTTCAGCTTTGCTTGAAGCTCAGTTTGCACAGCGATCTACCAAGTTTCAAAATCAAATGCTGCAGGTGTTTATCTTAAGTCAAAAGAAGCAATCATCAGGCACGAAGGAAAGATGAAATTCAAGTTTCATCAATTTTAGAATGCTTTCAAGACTGTTTCCAAGTAGGTGATAGCAGATCAATAAGAGGGATCATGAACTTCTTTCCAGTCATGGGTGAAAATGAAGATCATTGATGCCACCAAATGCAGAGGTCAAAGTGTTATTTTCTGCAGATGTTTCTACCCATGTACAGATTTGAAGATTTCTGGCATTTGACATCTGGTGACAGAAAAATCTCTTTGATAAGAGATTGATGTAATAAGGGTCGTGTCTTGTCAGACACTTAGTTTATTTTTCATCATGCATTCTGTAATATAGTTTTGACAAGTTGCATGCAAAGCAAAAATTTGCAATTACATATTTCATTGCATGTAATCACATTACATAGGGCTGTAATGTTGAATAAGTCAATTGTAGGTAGTTAGTTGTTGAATAAGTCTTGATTAGTTGGGTTTCTCCCACTTTTCGCTCTCAGCCCCTCACCTATAAATAAAGGAGGGTGCTCATTGTAATTTGGAATCTTTATGCATAGCAAGAAAACTCTGGTGAGATTGTGGAAGTACAAACTTCGCTTTCATTTGTGCAAGCTAACTTTGAGTAAATAAAAAGCAGGCGTTTTTCAATCTTTGAGTTGAGGGAGCTTGTGAACTTATTATTTGTGTTGCTATAAGGAGGATCTTGAATTTGATTTTGTATAGACTTTGCACTATAACTGTCAATTTAAGTTAGTTACAGTGAATACAGTCTTTGAGCTGTGATTCGTAACTTTATTAGAGATAGAGTAGAAGGTTCATATGCTTTAAGTCTTTGTGCTTATTCTATTGAAATCTTGTAGTTTGAAATTATCGTGAGATAGTATATAAGCCTGTGAGCTTATATATATATATATATTTCGTAGTCTATTATCAACTAGTACACTTAGCAATTAATCTTTCGGTTAATTCTAAGTTTATTGGTATTATTGTTTCAACTAGTATCTGAGTTTTAGGTTAGATTCTAGTTGAGTTATTAGCAATAAGAAGGGTGCCTCCCCTAAGTTGAGAGGAGAGATTAATTCTCACATACTGTGCCTAAATAGTTCATTTTGGAAGTAGTGTGCTTACGGCTACCTACAAAATATTTAGCCAACATTTTGAACTTGCTTTATATACAATTGTTATATTCTACGTATGGAAACTTTAATAGTGATTTTGGATTTATTTTGTTCAACAAATTCAATTGCTAGAGCATGCATAATATTCTAAACACTTATAACGAAGTGCTTTATCCACTTAAAATTTTTAGCCAATGGTGATTTTATAAATACAATCTACTAAAAATGTTGTTCATGCTCTTTTATGTATTTTTCTGACAGTGATTTCGTTAGTTGAATATTCCTTGATGGTTATCGCAAGATTTTGTAATGTCCTGGGAGGATCCTGACTTGCTCTAGAATCAGAATCTTGCCCACTATACTTGTAGAATATAATATTATTGCAGGTTATGTATTTTCAGTCTGCTGTAGTAATTTGGACAGATTCAACTTGGTGTTTCCCTCTTTGAATGCTGAACATTGTTCTCTTGGATGAATGCTATTGCAGAATGGTTAGATCTGTATTTGATTGCTGAATATTATTTTCTCTATTATGAGGATCAATGTTAATTGTATTAATTTCCTTGATTGGATAATATCTTTGAACTGTTCTGCTCTTTATGAGCACCCTTGGTAATTGAATTGCCTTCCTTGATGTGAAGGAAAGATACCACTTCATACTTGCTGTTGTATTCTGCTCTAAGTCTACCTTTGACCTTTTATCTGTAATATCCCCTTCAATGCTTGGAATGAATTTTCCTTTATAAGAATTGAGTCACCACTTTTCATTGTTACCTTTGAGAATAATATATTATTCCGCAAATTGATATCCCCTTTGATGTCCTCCTCAAATGAAAACTTCTCCCCTTTATATTATCCAATGTGAGGGAGAATCACACCTCTTCATGGTGGTCACAACCTTTCACAATTACCACCCTTTGAAAGGGTCACAACCCTTCATCATTGCTGCCCCTTTGAAAGAGTCACTTCCTTATCTTCTTACCATTACTTTCTTCTTCCATTAATGCTGTCTTAATTCCTTTAGCTCCTTCTTTCTTCCTTCCTCCATCTATCTCCTTTTAAATAAACTCTTCTCCCTTTTATATCTTATGTTGAGGGAGACACAACTCTTCATTGCATGCATCTTGACCTTTCATTAAACTTAACTAATTTGTAATTATATTATATGATATTTTATTATTTATTATTTATTATTTATTATATTTTAATTTTATTATATTTATTATAAAATCTTATCCTTGAAAAGGGATGATACAGATCTGTATTCCAATAGTTGATGATTTGGGCAATGTGGCTTTTGATACAAATTTTCATATTTGATTCATAATATCTTATATATATTTAATCCAATTCAATATTTGTGTTGTAATCATCTTTTCAAGTCTTTGCTTATAGCTAAAAAGAGTGAGTTTTTGCAATGTCCCCTTTTCTAGCCTCCATGGTTGGAAAGGAAAATAACTAATTAATTAAATAAAGTTGTCTTAAACTAATCTTTTTAAGTGACTTGTCTTTAACTAACTGTGAATATTTCATAAAGTGACTTTAGCTGGAGGCATATTAAGGGTTGGGTCCCATGGAGGGGCTTCAAGATCTATTTTTAAGGATTTGGAGGTCTCATGGTATAAAAATAAAAAATGCTACAAGATTAATTAGAATCTTTCCTAAAAACAGCAGCCCCTACTTCTTACGGCTGCAAATTTAAGATGGTTGAAAAGGTGGGGGCTACAAATTGCCCCACCAGCTTAGACTTTATTTTGCCACTTTTCAATCATCTCAAGTTTTTCAATTTTTTCTAGGTCTTTTTTTTTATATTATTTACTATTTATTAATCAATGTGCTAAATAATACAATCCATTAGACCACCAGCTTCCATAAATTTTGGAGCTTCATTTTTTAAGCATTTACTGAAATGAAAAATTCATGGGACCTTCTGCATTAAAATCATCCTGAAAAATCGCAGCAGTGCCCACTGAATTTTTTTAGGAAGCCCCCTCCATGGGACCCCACCCTAAGTCACTTTTATGGTGCAAAAGAATTAAGGCAATTTTAAATATATTTTCGGAAAGTTCCGCATGAGTTATAAAAGTACACTAAAGGGACTCTGATTCATTGTTGGCATTTGATATTTTCTTGAAACCCCAAAGTTTGAGCAGGTTTATTCAACAACAGCCCTAGGATGAAAACCCTGCAATGGAGATTGGTTTCGGCATGAAAGATCTTCCCTAACCAATATGGCATGATTTATTCAGAGTCACAATTTATGTGGAAATGGAGAATTCTGTAAGTTGCATGTTGCAATTTTCCAAGTACAAATTTATTTATGCAGGCAAATAATAAATTTACGATTTAATGCAGTGTGTGCAAGTGAAGAAGGATCACATATCATAGTGCTAGGTGTGCAAGGTGAGTTTGGATAGAGAATTGGTGTTGGGTGTGTTGTGCATAAAAGAAATTAAAAAAATAATATATTTTATTGTTGTTGGGCATGAATTCCCAGTTGTACCATATGTCTTCCTAGACCTGTCATAAACTTGAAAACTACAATAAAATTGGTCAATGGACTATGTTGAAGGATTTTAAGCCTCTCCCTTTGCTGGCGTAGCATCAAAGGGGAACACCCAAGATGCCGTACACAGCCCAAAAGGAGTCACAGCACTTCTTGAAAGTGTCGGAGTAAAAAAACATGGTCAAAATCCCAGTGCAGCATTTGAAGAGATATTGAATGGTTAACGCAGCTTATAAAGAGAGGTAGCAGCTGCATTAAGGCTGTGGTACAGTCCCTTTGACCAACAATACAGCTTATGTGGGGGCCGTACCAAGCTCAGCCAGCCATATACTTAAGAGAGAGTATAAAGCATGCTGATTGATGTTTAAATTTTCTGCAATACAGGTCACCAATTTTGACTTGTAATTATTGTTAATTTTTCAAAAATACATCTTCTATAAGTAATTTTTGAGTTTATCATCCTTTCACCAATTTTGACTTGTAATTATTGTTAATTTTTCAAAAATACATCTTCTATAAGTAATTTTTGAGTTTATCATCCTTTTGTAATAGCAATATTCAGTAGTACAAAACAATTGTCTGTTGACTATATCATGTAATAATTTTGTAAATGAGATTGTTAACAATATATGTTAAGTTGGGGCCTGTTACTGGGCCTTTCTGGGTAGATCCGGACAAGCAAGGAGTTTTGAGTGATTCCCAGGAAAGATCGAAGCCTGGGTGGATCAAACTAGATTTCAAAAAGGGGTCAAAGGGGAACCCTAGTCCATCTAGAGCAGGGTTAGCAGCAAGAGATTGGCATGGAAACCTTTTAGGCTTTGGAGCAAAGTGATTGATTGATGGAACAAATAATGAAGCAGGCTGCTTTGAATGCGGTCTATTTGGCCAAAAAATTATCAGTCCCCCGAATCCACTTGGAAGGTGATTCGCTAATCGTAGTTAATTCAATCATTAGAGGAGAAGCACTAGCATGGTATTTGAATAAATTTATTAAAAAAATCAAATTTCTTTTAGCCACCTTTGAGGACTTCAAAGTGACACATGTGAAAAGGAGTGGTAACACGTTAGCGGAGGTTCTCTCTAATACTGCTTTGTCATTATTGCCAATCTTACCATGGTTTATTTTAAATTTCTGAAGACCACAGAAAGCTTAATGCAACCTTCAGAAGTTAAAAATTCTGCAATTTACTTTTCTACTGCACCTACATAGAACTAACGACTCACCTTTAAGACTTTGGAGCAATTTTTGGGAATTGAATCATCTTGAATATAGGCCAGCTTGTTGATTTGATATTTCTCTGGAATACATTCAGTCTCATATCTATACACAATTTCAACCACCTGCAAGATAGAGATAAGACTCACTTTTCCTCTAAAAGCAAAAAATTAACAGCAACAATTTAATGGTGCAAGTCTCCATTATCTAGAACATCAAAACAAGCCTAAAGAAGGTAATTCAGAGTCAGAAGGGTGTGCTTATAGTTTATACACTCCGAGAAGCAAGGAGAGCACCAACTCCAATGGGAATGAAGATAACACCAACCAGCATCAATATTGTTATGATCTGTAGAAGTAAGCCGCTTCAGATTTTAAGCACAGATTAAAATAATGAAATTGCTCTGTACCTTCCAATATTAACATTCAAGACACCTATAGTTCTTCATTCCATTTTCCTAAGCTTACCCATTGAGGAGTCAAAATAGGTCTGCAGCCAGGAAGTTCTTGTTGTGTAAACTTATGATCTGCACACCAGAGAATGAACCTTTGAGCAAGTAAAGTTTAACTTTAAACTATCATAATAAGATTTTAAAAACAAAAAGGAAATAAGATACGAAAGACAAAACACAAACTACAAGCATTAGATGCATCTAATTTACAAGTCGTCAAATACTTATAGCTATAAGACAATGTTAAGTTTCAAGTTTCAAATATCAGAAAAAATAAGATGTTGCCATAAATATATAAATTTGTAGACAGGATCCATCACAGCCAGCACATCCAAGAGATTTAATTGTAGCTAGACTTGATAAAGAGGACTCAAGTGAGTACATAGTATAAGTTCAGAAATAGGATGGAAATAAAAAAAAATGTTACATGGGATTGGTTACACTGAACTTGTAAAGAACACAGAACAAAGATAGGATCAACTAAAGTAGAACAGCACAAGCACGCAGAACATGGAATATCTAATGACAGTAGGGGTGACTAGTATAAGAAGAATGGAGATGGGAATCAATTTCTGTTAGCTGCAGAGGTATTTGATAAGCTCGATTCAGGTTTCTGCAGTAGGTGATAAAATTTGAGCCATTGTTTCATTGGTGAAGTTGATTTGATTATTATACAGACCAACAGGGTCCCATTCTGATGGAATGCTAGGCCGTGTGACATGTTTAAGGAAACAGGCTGGCTGCAACACCTGAGTGAATTTTTGCATATTGAGTCAGCCCACAGATATTGGAATCGAAGCATAAATGAAGCACAAATATTTGCTTCTGCCTGCTCAAGTGGTTCAGAGAAAAATATATACAGAAAATTCAAAACACTGAAAAGAAGAAAACAAATATCCAAAAGTGGGGGCACACCCTCGCCTACAGTGGATTGCACCTGAAAATCTAGCTGTACTTAAGATTACTCCAATCCTGGCCAATCTCTTTATTGCATCAACAAAATTTGAAAATAAATTTGAAGAAACTATGGTGATAGAATTAATAGGAGCAAACAGGTGCAAAATCTTGGATTATTTTGAAAGATAAAACCAACCCTGGGTGAAGGAAGCCAGCAAGAGGTAAGGAAGAGCTGAAGGACTCCATTTTTGGATCTATGTCAAATCCACAACATGTTGAGGCAGGAGAATCCTGGATTCAGGAACAAATTGTATCTCACTGGGTATGAAATTGTCATAGGCAAGCTCAAATAATCCCTCAAAAATTTTAGAAAACAACTCTGCTCCATGAAAGATACCTATTTGATGGCAAGAGAATTTGGCATCCCAAGATTTCTCAATTGACATTATATGGATGATTTGGACCTTCAACACAAGATTATTCATCTCACAGAAACTGCCATTATTAAAAAGATTGTGGGGATCTGGCCAACGAAAGAAACAAGAGAAAAACAGGTGGGAAATAACTGGGAGAAGGACATCTATTTAAAATAAATGCCCAGAGGATTTTTATGGCAGGCTGTCCAAACAACAATTGAAAAGAAGATATTCTGAAAGCAGACTTATGGATGATGGAGAAAGCTAGATCTGTCCTTCACGAGTGGATCTGAAATTTTTATTCAAGAGAAAATTAGGTGGCGCTCCAAACTAGATCAGATTATATGCTCTCCGAATTGAATACATGAAAAAAGATGATCTCAGAAATATCAGGGATTGTTATGGGAACACAATGGAAATAGATAAAAGTTTCTTGGAAGGGTGTTTGGCTCCATATGCAAGCTCTATGTTATGATGGATATCTTAAACCTATTCCAAATCGCACTAATCTTATTTTCAGACATTTTGGTCCCAAATGGTAGATATTGGAAAAAAAACCTCCTAGATGTTTCAGATGCTAACAATTAGGGCATCTTAGGAAGTTTTCCCCATGGAGAAGCTTGGCTCAGAGAGAAAAGGACATAAAAATAAGTCCAGTTCAACTTTAGATTCCTTTATCTACAGAAATTATGGTCATTCCTTTGATACTTCTCAGTCAATATATCAACTTTAGATCTTCCCCTTCATAGCATTCCAAGGCAGGTCATTCATGAAGAAGCCCAAGATTCTTCATCTAAGGTCAAGGAAGATACACCAAGCAGTCCTCTCGAACAATGCTAAAGGAAAGAGGAATAATTATTGTGGAATCTCAGAAGATAGTTGATATCTTAAAAGCTCAAATCAACCAAAATTTAGGATTTATTTTAGAAACAATCAAGGAAGTATAAGATTTGTGTTGCAAGTCAAAGAAAAATAGGTTTCTTGAGAAAAATTTACTGGGGAAAAAGATGTCACCTCCTAGGAAGAATTGATTGTCTCACAATCAAATAGCTAGACTAAGAAATTACTAGGAAGTCCACCAAAGAAAAGTTGGAGGAAGCCATAGTAGATGGCACAGGCAAACAGATTTGTTGTTACGATTTTTTTTTAATAGAGCCTGGTTCACCCAATGGGCAGCAACAATTGCTTACAACAGTTGGAGAAATTGTTATGGAATTATTGATTTTCCTTTGTGTTTGAGAAGGGCAGATCCGTTCTATAAGTGATTTTATATTTTTTCGGGTACACTTTTAACAACAAAGAAGGAAAGGTGTGAAAGAATTAAAAATAAAATAGGAGAAAAAACCCTAGATAAGGCTAATATGAGGCCAATAACCTAGCTTTTCACAAGAAAAAGTATGAATATGTTTAAATAAGGAGAGGTAAATGTACAAAACTACTTCCCCAGTAGAATGGTTCAAATGCAAATTTACTAACAAGGTCTGAATGAAAACATACTACCTAACATAAGGGGTAATAACTTTGGGTTTCCATAAACATAGATAAAAAGTTGCCCTATAATTTAACCCTTATTACATAAGAAAAAAAAATTATTGAAGAGGAGGCTCGTTACAATCACCACATGAACAAAATGTCTAAAGCATGGCTGCAGATTTAAAATAAGAAAAACATACAGTAATCAAGACAAACACACAAGCTCATAGACCAGAAATGTCCTCCTTTATTTATTTTCTAAAGGAAGAGCTCAAAGACTCTCTTGCTTCTATACAATCTGAGTAAATCAAAAAGTCCTTTAAAAATAAGCCCATATATATTGGCTTTCCTCATCACAACCATTTTACAACCAACTTTGTGTCTATAACTTCACAAAAATAAGGGAAACTTTTTTACTAAGCTAAGTTTAAACACAAAATTCACTTTATTAAGTCATAATATATTTCTTAATTTACAAATTTAGTAAAATCAATTTTAGAACGAAGAAAATAATTTTCATCTTTGTCGAGATGGTTAACTCCTTTCAGGACTTTGCTTTTTTGAGGCTACAAACCATGGAGACATTAGCCATTCTCTCCCTTTCACAATACAATAGGGTGACCTAATAGCTATTCTCCCTACTTGCCACTATAGCAAGGTGCATAAAGTTGTTCTCCCATAATGCAAACTCCATTTCCCTTTTGACAAACTACTGCAGTGTTGATTATGTATATTTATATTTATATAACAGAGATGTACATATATATACATGTATAAAAGCTAAGCAGCGATCTCTACATTACCAAACTTTGCTTCGCTAAATTCAACAACACAAAGCTGGTGCAATCTTCAAAGGTTGTGCAAATAATTTTCATATCAAACACCATCATAACGAACAATGTGCATAAATGATAGAAGTAAAGCATCCACATAAGGGCTTAGAACCAACCTTACACTACGCTTGTGAATCACCTAAGAACAAAAGGTATGAGTGAGACCATTCCGCTATAACACTATTATCAATCGCATTCATCTAAGTACTTGAAAACAAATCTACTCTAAGTGAGGGAACAAAAAGAACATGCAAGCACCAAAATACATCAAGAGATCCCCAAACTTAAATGACAACTCTATTATCTTGGTGTCTTTTAAGCAACAATCTTAAAATTTCATCCTTTACAAATGAGAAGTGAAACCTTTATATAGGTCACAAATTACAATGAGTGGCTAGGATTGAAATGAAACCAACAGCCTAGATTTTGCCACCTTAGCTCTAATTAGGGTCAGGGAAAGAAAATAAAGAATCTACAATTGATGAGAGGAGGATCCACTTGGACCAATCAGAAGAGAGCCACTCCCTTAGTGGGGTAATAAATGCCCACTATGTAAGTCTGCTCGGCAGGAGAGGGGTGAAATAAATGTCTACTATGCATTAAATGCCCTATCACTCTCAAAATAGTCAATTAAGGATTCTTCTCATTGAATGCAGTGAAGCGGGACAAGATTATCTCGATTTTGGAAGGTGATTGAGCACAATTCTTGCTGACCATTCTGTCATTGTTCAAGTCTTTCATACTTGAATCGGATCTCAAGAACTTGAGTGTCTTTTTTAAACGTCTGGAATTGGAATTCTTCCTCGTTGCTCTTTCCTCACTGGGATCTTTGGATTTTCAAGAGGAACTTCAAGGTGTTGCACTCTTCCTTCTTCATTTATACTTGAACTTTGATATTTGAGGTCTCAAACCTTGATTGCCTTGAACTAGAATTCTTCCTCCTACAAGTAAAATAATTGGCATAAGAATCATGCAAGGAATTTAAAATATAACAAATTTAAACTTCCACATTTTCTCTCAAAAAATCCTCTCTAATTTTTTTTTAAAATTTTCAATCTGCTTCAGAATTCCTTTTCTCCAAAATTTCACACCTCTCTAGAAATTCTCTCTCCAAAATTCGCACACCTCTTGCTCTTAATTTTTCCAAAAAAAATCCCTTCAAAGCGTTTAACTTTATCGACACACTTCATGGGAGCATACTAGACCTTGTAGAGGATTTTCATAACTTTGAACAACTTTCCAAAGAATGCAAAAACCCACGCCAATGGGTGCATATGGAGCATGACGGAGGATGTCCTTTCAAACTTTTCCTTGGCCCCTCTAAACTAGTGCTCTAGGGTGCATACTGGCTATGCAGGAGGATTTTCATGTTTTTTCACAACTCCTTGACTGCCATGGATTTGTGCACAAGGCGCATTTGAGCACTGCAGGAGGATTTTCAACACTTAGAAAAATTTCTTCTCACCTACCTTGGATTTGCGCCCAAGGCGCATTTGAGCACTGCAGAAGGATTTTCAACTCTTAGACAAATTTCTACTTGCCTACCTTGGATATGCGCCCAAGGCGCATTTGAGCATTGCAAAAGGATTTTCAACACGTAGACAATTTTTTGCTTGCCTACCTTGGATTTGCAGCCAAGGTGCATTTGAGCATTGTAGGGGGCTTTTCAACACTTGGACAAATTTCTCCTTGCCTACCTTGGATTTGTGCCCAAGGCGCATTTGAGCATTTGCAGGAGGATTTTCAACACTAGACAAATTTTTGATTTCCTACCTTGGATTTGCAGCCAAGGCGCATTTGAACATTGCAAGAGGATTTTCAACACTTAGACAAATTTCTGCTTGCCTACCTTGGATTTACTCCCAAGGCGTATTTGAGCACTACAAGAGGATTTTCTTCACTTAGACAAATTTGTGCTCGCCTACCTTGGATTTGTGCCCAAGGCAAATTTGAGCACTGCAAGAGGATTTTCTTGAACTTAACCATTTTTCTGGACTTCTCTCCTTCCTCTCAACTTGGGCTTCATGGATTTTGTTGTTCCTCCATGGATCTTCGTCCAACACTTTGAAATTTTTTCTCATTTCTCATGCTTTCCTGACTTGCATGCAATGCTTTCCCAACTCAACTCATTTGCAATGTTTTCTGACGTTGGAGCAAACCCAACGATTGAACATGTCCCCCTATATAATTTATTTGCCCCGTGCTCACACTTGTGTGAAACGAGCAATGCATTGCACATTGACCCCATTTCAAAATCTATGAAGAGGTGTATGCTTTTTCCTCTTCTAGGTACCTTTTTAGTGCTTTTCCACTTTTTCAAATTTCTTTTTCGCTTTTTTGAACTTCTTTTTCATGTGGATGCTTTTTTGAACTACTTTTTTCAGAGGTGCTTTTTCAGGACTGCTTTTTCAGGAAGTATTTTTTTAGGACTTCTTTTTCAGCAAGTGTTTTTTCAAGACTGCTTTTTCCAAAGATCGCTTTTCAGACTACCTTTTCCAAGAATGCTTTTCCATACTACCTTTTCTGATCACCTCTCCAGATATAGATCTAGATGCCCATTTTCCTCCTCTTCAGTCGGTGCTCATCTAACTTGCCAAAAATAGACTTATTATAAATAGTAAGTTTGTTCAAATGTGAAATTAGGGCAAACTAGGACTTACTAAAAATAGACATTCCTAAAAAATAGGAACCACTTCAAAACTCAAAATGAAGCCAATCTAAGCCTTACTAAAAATAGAAATCCCTAAAAAATAGGAACTTCACCAAAAGGCTTAAAATTTTACTGGTTCATTCTTCGAGGTATTTTCAACTCAACACTTCATCCAAACTCACAATTTGTAATTAGGAAAGCCCTAAAACTTGAAACCTTTAAAGGCAGGAAACAATTCTCCACTGTAAACTTAACCAAATTAATCAATTCCCATACAAAACACGAGGAATCTCAGGAGACTGATGCTAGAACTACCAAGAACGAAAGCCAAAAAGACTAGGCTACAAAAAAGTAGGGGGTCCCCATTTGCAATGGGGCGATGTGTGAAAAGGTCACAATAGGTAGGTTGCATTTGAATCATGTAACTTGTACTTCCTAGTTTGGTAGAGATGTTGTGTACACACATGACTGCATCTCCTATCATCCTACAATTTTTGTACATTCACATTTATTAGTGGTGTGTCCTACAAATACCCATTTGTATGTCTCATATAAGAAAATTCAATCAAATTTAGAATCATTGTATATGTGCATCCTTTGATAGAATATTACTATTCTCTCCATTTGGGTCTCTCTTGTGCTTTCATTAAAGCTCCTTGATCTTGGTTGGCTATCTTTATAGCCAAATATTACATGGTATCAAAGCTTGTGGGATTGTTTCTTGTTAGCCATTGTGGAAATCTAGATTCTAGATCTTTTTTTTTAACAAAAAGTTGATCAAATGATGACCTAGAGAATCAGAAAAAATTAAGAAATAAGCCAAGGTATGGGGGGTTTCTTTTTTGCGGCCTTGTTTTGTAGGTTGCTTTGGGAGATTCCTAGAGAAAATTTGAGCTCATTATTGAGTTTAGAATGCCTAAGAAAGTCAACTTTGCCTCTTGTTTCATCTAAATCAAACATAGGAGGTCAAATCTACAATGGTTTGAAAAAAAGGTTTTCTATTGGTTAGACCACTTGTTATTCAAAGCATTTTGGGGCAAAGTCAACCCTAACATTGCATCCAAGAGGTATGAAACTCTAAGGATCAACTCTCAAATCATCCAAATCGAACAATTTGGGCCAAAAGACCAAGGAAAGTTCCCCTAGTCCCCATTGTACTTTCTACAAATAATATTCTTTGTGTAGGGAAAATATTTGTTGAATCTAGGTTCTTATACTGTTGCACAAGGTGCATATTCTACCAATGTCATCATCTAAGATTGTACTCCCACTAGCATCATATGGCATAAGCATCTTATTTGGTAGGCTTCATTTTTCTACAACTTTTTGCAATTTGCAAGGATGTTTGGAGGATTTAGGGGTACAAAATATTCTACCTAGTGTAGTGTACCCACTATAACTTGTTGCAAAATACCCACCGTAAAGCTACCGCAGTTGGTACTTGTAAAAAGCCTACGAAGGTGATAGGCGTGCCCCACTAGCATTTTGTAGAACCACCAATGGATGACCATTCTACCACTAAAACAACAATCCTTTCAAGCAATAGTGATGACAATGCATTCTAAACAATGACCCTCAAAATCATATTTTTCCAACTTCAAACCAATTTCCCCCACCCTAATGTGCTTTTCCAAATTTTTTATGTTAACAATTTAGCAACATATTAATGGCAATTTTGGGGTTAGATGGAATATTCTATCATTTTAGCATTTTTTTTACTAACATCAGCATAACATTAACATGATGTCAACAAGATCTTCACCCTACCTAGCCCTCTCTCCACTAGCAATTTGATTTTGGTAACCAATCTTCAAAGGTCTCATTCTAGGTCATATTGTCACCCTTTTTTAGAAGTTTTTTTGATCTAGGGTAATTTTTTGAGAGTTTCATAGTGGCATAGATGGTTTCTGATTTTGGTATCTAGATTTTATAGAAACTGCAGATTCTCATAGGTGATGTTTAACAATACTCATTTGAGAACTTTAGGGGCTTCATTTGAAATTATATGATAAACATCTTTTTATGCAATTGTTTTAGAAGTGCTTGAATTTTTGTGTTCTCATTGGTACAATCTAATTATTTTCATTATGTCTCAAACTTATACTTTCAACACTTTGGCCTTATTTGGCATTCGTAATGTACAAAGATAGAGACTACTTCACTAATTTGGCAAGTGGCAACTATAATTGCACTAAGTATGAAGTTCCATCATCATATTTTATTGGGAGGATTTCATGATTGTGTGATTCTAGGGAATGATCTTGTGGTTTCATTTTCTTGTGTTAGTTGAGTTTCTTGATTGCTTTGTTGTGTGACTTGTTTGAGGAGATAATTATGGTTATCAAAGGGCATCTAATTGTTATCAACTTGGAAAGAGGAAACTATACTTCATAAAAAATTCAAATGAATTAATCTCTTGCCTTATCTCCATAGACTTGTTTCCAAACCAAGTGCTCTACATTGGTAGATTGTATAGCAATTAAAAATGTATCGTATGCTAGGATTGATTTTGACTTACATTGACATCAACACCATGACAGTCACAACTAACACTGAGTGCCCTTGTGATCTTTAGATCAGAATATGGGAGAGTTTTGGGGATTCTAATGAATCTCTATTCCTAGAGGATCCAACAACAAATTGTCTACTACCGATGTTTTTCAACCATACAATCGTAATACAACTCATGTGCTTGTTGAATGGGAAGAGCTTGAACAATGACATAGAGACTTTTCTTGATGCTTTTTCTTATCCTATAGAGAAGTTTGTCAATCCTTCATCTTCTATGAAACCTATTGCAAATTTAGAGGGCTCATCTTTTTTTATCTTTGAGTCAAAATCTTGAGGCTAAGGACTTATATTCTAGCATCAACAAATACTCATATATGGATGAGTAGAGTAGTAAAATGAGTACGTCTAGGGATGAGCGTTGTAGTTAGATGACATGCACTAACACCTCATTTCTATCATCTTCTCCTACTACTAAGTCTAGTATTGCTCCATCCATCACTTCTAGTGATTATTTGTAGTGGGATCATATTCATCATCTTCCAGAGATAGCTTTTTGGGATCCATACTTAACAAATATTGTGTCATTCTTTACAAATTTAGAGAACACGTAGTCAAATGAGTACATCTAGAGATGAGAAAAGTAGTAAGATGGCATGCACTAACACCTCATTTATATCATCTTCTCCTACTCCTAAGTCCAATATTGCTCCATCCATCACTTTTAGTGATTATTTGTAGTGGGATCGTATTCATCATCTTCAAGAGATAGCTTTTTGGGTCCATATTTAACAATCTTGTAAACAAAAAATTGTGACATTTTTTTACAAATTTGGAGGACACCATTAAGGACCTCCTTATCCTCTTCAATGACAATTCCATCACAACTATTGTATCATCATCTTTGGATCTTGTTCTACATCTATTTCCATAAGGTTTTGGACTGTCACTTTCTTTAGTTGGGCCTAGAACTCCTAATTTGATCATAGGACCTTTCAATACTGACATAGAAACATTTGAGTAACTTCTAGAGACATTATACATCATGTCTTTTCTTCCCTTATATTACTTCAAGGAATGGGAAGATCTTCGATAAACACCTTTGACCTTGTTTCTTCCCAAGGGGAGGAATATTGTTTGACATTCATAGATCATCACCAACATTCATAATCAAGCATCTATCCTCGACACAAAAGACTACACGTTGAGGGGAGACTTGCATGGTCTTTCTATTTTGGGAAGGAAATTTTCCTCACGTGAGATTTCATTCTTTTTAGTTCTTTCAAGTGGAGTCATGCAACCCTACTCTATTCATCCAAAGGAGTTTTGTCTTAGAATTTTTCTCCTCTTCTTTTTGAGAGGGTCATTTGGATATGGGTACCTAACATGACTTCACATTTGTCAAGACCCAGTTATCCATCCTTCTTATTCACCTAAGATAAGCTTATGGGTGGTGTTGGTGCATTATTTTATTTTTGCATTTAGTTGATTACTTGTTTGCATATTATGCAGCTAAGTTGGGACAAACTTGTTTAGGTAGTGTACTTGCATCATGTGACTTGTACTTCATTGTTGGGTGGAATATTTTGCACACATGCAACTACATCTCCTAGTATCCCACGTTGGTTATATATTCACATATCTTAATGGTGTATGCTATAAATATCCACTTGTAGCTCTCATATTAGCAAATGCAATCCAATATAGTATTATTGTATGTTTGCTCCTTTGCTAGTGTAGCGTTGTAAATTGTAACCATTTACAATTTCAGGCTCCTTTTTGGGCCCTTGCTTTAGTGTGCCCCCTCATAGCTCTTTTCAATCCTATTTCTAGCCTTCTCACTAGCTAACTATTATGATATGCCAATTTGATGACCAAATCCTACGTCCTGAACCTACGCACTAAGCACCTACCTTCATTTACCCCATTTTGAGTGGACTATTTCTCCTAGTACCATAGTCCCCCAAAATGGGCCTAAATTCAAACATGTCGATGTGTCAGTTCTTGTCATTTGTGATATAATCTCGAAATTTCAATATGACCATTGGAAGTCGGCCTAATTTACAAAATACATTGAAGGCCCTATATAAGGAGGTCATTTATAATTCATTTGGGGACATCACATTCACTTCACATGAAGCATGTCCGAGAGCAAGTATTTGAGTGAATTTCTTCAGATCTAAACATTACGGAGCAGCAAGTTACAACAATTTTCATGCGAGTGTGTTTTCATGATTGATATTTTCTTGTCATGTCATGTTATTGTGTCTTATCCAAAGAGCATTGAACTACTAACATTATCAAGTTTGAGGTAATATTGTTTCAATTCAGCATTTTACTTCAGATTTAGCCTCTGCCCTACCAAGAGTAAGCCTTCTTTCTAATCATTATTGTTGTAGGGGAGGTTAATTCCTCCTTGGGGTTTGATTGAAGCAAGCCCCTATATAGCCCAATACATTTTCTCTCCTTTCTATGTGTAGGATTTTGATCCAAAAAAATTGGACTACAAATTCATGAAGAGCAGATTGAGACAAATAGATCTAGACTTTGAAGAAGCCAAAAACCCTAGTCACTGTCAATTAACTCCAATGACCAACACTTTTCTGTCGAAATTTTGGGAGGGCGATCTGTAGGGCATCCTGATCTAGAATCCTTCATAAAATTTGCATTAGGAACCTTCGAGTTAGTGGCGCCTATTAACATAGACTGACACTTTCAGGCTTAAATTGCAGACACAGGTTCCTCTCTAAATTCCATTTCCAAATTTATCTTCAAAATTTGAATATTTGTTCTATAGCTTACTATTTATGCTGATTTTGGTCATTCTCTAGCATTTTATCTGATTCCTTGCATCTTCAATTCAAATCAATCAAATCACAACAACAAATAGGAGAATAATAACATACAACATTCAGCTCTCCTTTAGAGACTAAAGTTGGATCTTATCGATTATCCCTCCTTAATGAAACAAGTGAGAATAGTGATCTCTTAAGCTCTTAGTTTGTCTCAAAGATAAGACTTCTATATCCATCATTTCAAATAGAATAAAATTACTATCTCATTTTGAGTCTCTTTTGTGCTTTCTCTAAAGTTCCTTGATCTTGGGTGGCTATATCCATTATCAAATCTCAAAATTTACAATTTAGTTGTATAAATTATTTCATATCATTAATTAACATTTTTAGCATATTAATTATTTATATATTATATTATTTGAATATTATATATTTTTTATTTACAAACAACTCAAAACATTTCCAGCCTCCTAAAAAGAATGTGGTAACTTAGCTAAAACTCATTCTTTCAAATATTGTATCACCCAAACAAGGGCTTTTGTGTGAGGAAAACAAAGTTTAGGAGTGGTTATCACTAATCACACATGAGCTCATCCATTCTTTATCCTCCAACAAGAAATAATGAATGATTCTTAAGTTGGATATTTATAAGACTTGTGATAGAGTGAACTGACATTCTTAAATGAAAGTCTTGGAACACTTCAATTCGGAGCATCCTGGAGGAGATGGATTTTTAGCTGTTGCATCCTGGCGCTAGGTTTTGTTTCTAGTTAATGGGTGCCCAGCTAGGTTTTTCAAACCTACCTATTGTGACCTCACACCATCGCCTCATTGCAAATGGGGACCCCTTCTTTTCGCTTGTAGTTGTAGGGTTTTGGCAGTAGAAGTGTCATCTCAGAGCTTAAGAGTTGAGTGGTCAAATTTTCAAGTCATTAAAGTTGCAAGTACAGACAAGTGTTAAAGGGTTTAGGATTACTAGGGTTAAGTTGCAAGGATCTGAGATCAAATTTCTAAGTGTTGGGATATTCTAACTAGTCAAATAGTCTGAAATATGCTATAATGACATATTTCATTTATTAATTCGGGCTAAAATGAAAAACTCGTGCAAATGAGCTTCAAAATCCCTATGGAAATTGATTTTCCACTTTTAAAATGTGCAAAATCCTTACGAAAATCAAATTTCCCCTTATAAATTGCACTTTGTCCCTGTGAAAATAGAATTTCCACCTCAAAAATGACCAAAGTCCTTGTGGAGGGTGAGTTTCCACTCCAAAATTACCAAAGTCCCTATGAAGGGTGAGTTTCCACTACAAAAATGATCAAAATCCCTATGAAAGGTGAATTTCCACTAAAGAAAATGCATTAGTCCTTGAAGAGATCACTTTTCCACTCATGGGGGATATTTGCAATAAAACAAAACTAAGTGTTAAACCCACTAGTCCCCAAGGGAGTTGAATTTCCCATCCTGGACATAAGGAACAAGGACAAATTGCAAAGTGTCCATGTGCATATCGATTTTCGCTTGGGCTCTACACTTAGAAAATTTTGAGGAGAATATAGAGTGGAAAGTCCTTGTGGTCAAGGATTTTCCCCTTGTCCATATTAAGGTGGTTTTCCACTAGTGCAACACTTAGAATATTTTTGGGCTTGAAATGAGGAATTTCCCTAAGGCTGAAGAATCTCCACTTGGTCTTGTCCATGTGAAATTTCCACTTTGTCCTTAGGCGCCTATGTTTTCCACTTGGATAGTATGGACTCCAACTTGTCCCTATACCCATGAAATCTGCCTAGTCCCTATGCAACTCGATTTTCCCCTTAGGGATAATGTGAGTTAAGGAAGAAGTGAAGGGTGAAAATGGAAATAATCCTTGAACCCACTGATTTTCCCCTTGGATTTTGGTTAAAAGCAATCAAGGATCAGTCCTTATACTGGTTGAATTTCCCTATTTGGGGATCGTGGATATGGATCAAATTAATTTGTGAAGAAGCAACTTGTTAATATACTAGTCGAATTTTCCTTGAAGGCATGGTTGATGACATTAAGTAAAATTCAGTGAAATACAAGTAAAATGAAGTGAAAGTCAATGTACACAAATCCCAAGAAGCAAAACTTTTATCCCACATTGGTTGTATGGGTGCAACTCAAAGTGAAAACCTCTTTTAAAGCTCACCAACAGCGACAAATAAAATACAAGGAAATGACCAAGGCTTGGAGTCAAGAGGAGAGTTGGACAATTTGTGAAAGAGGTGAAGACAAGTAAAAGAGGAGCTGGTAAGAAGCATAAGTCTGAGAAAGGTGTAGCTACAGCCATGATAAAGTTGGCCAGCACTAGAGTTGAAGGTCTGAAAATGCCAAAGAATGCCCATTGAAATCACCATTAACAAAGGGGAAGTTCGAGTACCACCAAGGCAAGCAAAGGCAACTAAGAGAGGAGATCTAAATGCTCCAAGTCTGAGAACCCCAGGAGCTGCAATTTTGCAAAGAATATCAGAGACTACACAAAACATATGACAAAAGTGTTTGGGAGCCAAATTTGAGTTGTGCAAAAATCCGAAACACCAATTCAAGTGCTGAAAAGGAGCTGTAAGTTGTACTTGTAACTTCCAAGAAAGGATTCATTTTTTGTAAAAAATCAGGGTTAATTTGAAATTTCCAAGTCACTAATCCACATTAGCATTCATTGCAGGCTTTTGGATGTAATGTCCCCCTTTTTCAGACTTCGGGATTAGCTTGGTTTGGCGACCCTCGCAAGCTATTCGAGTGTTCAGAGGGGGTCAGATTGGGGAGCCAGCGTTGGGATTCCATTTTGGAGATTCAGTTTATCAGGTCTGCTCTTCGTTCGGGTAATTTTGGCTGACTTATTATTTTTAGTAAGTGGGGTTTCTGGTATGGCCAGGATTGGCAGGGTGTCTGCACAGAGCGTCAGATATCTTAGGATCGAGTTTCAGAGAATCTCCAGTTTGAGTTTATAGTAAGTCTATTTTTAGCAGTAGCTATTTTTAGCAGGGCACCTGGTCACATGATGGTTGACAGTCATGACCTCCTGTTTAGATGGTTTGGAAAAATAATGAGTATTTTAAGAGATTAATATTTAATGGCCATTAATGATAATTAATTAT
>MU224360.1:284397-316838 GCA_018584345.1 Thuja plicata
AGACAAAATTCAAATAAATAAATATTTAATATTTATATATTAATGTAACAAATAATGAATTACAATTTATAAAATATTGTTATTGGATTATATAATATATTATTTATTAATATAATAATAAGTAATATTATATATCTCAGTCAGGTTAGGGCCGACTAATTATTTCAAATTTCAATATTTAATGATAATCTCAGCGATGTCAATTATTGATATGATGATGATCATATGCATATTCAGAAATCAGATATGACTATGAGATATGCAATAAGAGTTTTGAACTTTTGAACTATGTGACTATATTAATGTGACACTGCTATTTAGTAGTAGACTTTAGTCTTTGACTCTTTAAACTTTTAATGTTCAATGTTCATAACTTCATACTTATAACTTTCCATTGTTCTTGTTTTCAAAGCAATATGTTATGAATCTATGATATTTCTTAATAATTATATTAAAAAAAAATTTGCCGTCTCCAAGTACCCCCGTCTCCTGTTTTTGAAAAAGGCGTACCGGTACCGGAGACCTCAAAGTCTCCCCATCTCTGGGTAACACTGGTTCTTACATTGGAAGGGCAAAATCTGAGTCCAAGGACCAAATTCGAATGTCCAAGAGGCTGGAATACTTTAGCTAAGTCTGAAGTTTCTCCAAGAGGGACGATTTTCTTCAGAAAATCAGAAAAAAATCCTAAGTTGCTCATTCATATCAGAGGTTATTGCTGAGTTTGTAAAGAGTCATTTTCAATGGGTCTTGAGGAAAATCACCAAGACAAGGTAGGTTTCAGACCATGTCCTCAGAAAATCAGATTGGTGGCTTATGAAAAAAGGTTGTGTTTTCACATTTGAACCCTTGAATACTTTCATACTCTTGTCAAAGACAATTGGTTAATGATAGGACTGCACTTGTCATGGAATTTGGGTTGAATTCAAAGATTTTTAGACAAGTTGCAGCACTGTCCTCGGAAATCAGAATTAATGCATTAATGGTAAAATCTGATGTTTGCATTTGAATTCTAAATAAGTCATTTAAGTCATGGTTTTGGTGCCTTAGAAGTCAGATTGTGCCTTAGTCTTTAGACTTAGTCCTCAGGAATTTTTTTTTAATTTCATGACTTTAAAATTCTGATTTTTCTAAGTGTGTAGCAGCAAAGGGAATATTATGTGCCCCTAAATTGGCTTGTCTTCAGACTTGTCTTCAAACAAGTCCTCAGACTTAATTTTAGATTTGTCCTCAGACTTTAAATCTTTCATATTTGGTTCTAAGTTTCATTTGCAGCCTTCAATTCTTTATTTTCTAAGTTATAAAGCTCTAGATTAGACTTAGAGACAAAATCAAGAGTAATAAGCTCAGACTTCAATTTCTCAATCAGATTTCCTTACAAGATCATACCTTCTTCTCTTTTGTAGGGGTGATTGCATGAGACATTGATAAGCAAGGAGGACAAGGATGGAACCATCAAGAGAATCTTGAGTAAATCAAAAAGTCCCTATACGAGTTGATCATCCACTCAAAGACTAAGGTGTGCAAAACGGGGACTAGGCTACAAGTACATTCATGTGTCCCTATGCAAGTCAACTTTCCACTTGATTAAATGCTTGAAGAATAAGGACTATCTTATAGGGAGATCAACTTGTCCCTATTAACATCAATTTTCTGTAAGGATCAAACAGGATTCAATTCAAGGACAAGTTGTTAGGGACTCCAATTTGTCCCTATGAGGGATCAAGGCTAAAGAATTTTGAGCCAAGGAGGTAATGGATAAAGGTATCAAGGATGTCCCGAACAATGGGAGAGGAAAATCTCACCATGCGAGGATGATCAAATTATGCAAGGAGGAAAGTTCTACAAATGAGAAAGATTGTCATCATCAAACATCTAAGAACATAAAAATTTACAAGTCTATGATCTATGGAGAAACTAATCGCTCCGAGGAAGTCAAGATATCAGGACTAAGTTCAAGGACAAGTTCAATGGGAAGGATCCCTATGGGGATGAAGATGACTAGGAATCCTAAGCAATGAGGAGGGATTGGCCCAAGGATCAAGTCCGGAGATGAAGAAGACAAAGAATTCCAAACAATGAAGGTGGAAAAACAAAGGATTCAAGTATTACAAAGTCAAGACGTCCAAGAGGAAGAATTCCAAGAACAATGAAGAACTCCTAAGGATAAGGAAGTGGAATTAAGATAGATTGCCAGAGAAAGAGGCATACATATTCATGAGGATGAGTTGTTGGATGACTAAGCGTCTTCGTATTGGTTCTCCTACTTCTGAATTTTCTCATTGGCCCAAAGATTGGTGCCTTATTATCATTGGATGAACATTTAATGTTTGTAGCAACCCTAATTAGGGCTTTCTATGAGTTAATCTCGGCGATTGGTTTCAAATCAATCCTTGCCATTCATTGTAATTGGGGCTCCTATATAAACCCCACTCCTCTCATTTGTAAAAGAGAGAGACTTGTTGAAATTGTTGCTATAATGCTATCAAAGTAATTCTTAATTCATTGTTGGTCTTCATGGTGGGTTACTTGTGATGCTTTGGAGTATTGCATGGTTTCTACATTTTCTCACTCAGAGTAGGATTTCCTTTTATGTTGAGTAGAAGTAGTTTAGTTGAATGAAAGAAATTGTGAATCAATCTTTGTAGAACTCGCTAGGTCCATACCACTAGCTGCTTGTTGATTGTAAGTTTGCCTTGCGTGGTCAATAGGCATAGTCACAAGCTTAACTTCGATTATTGCTTGCACATTGATATGCATCGATGGATGGTGTTGATGGAATGGTAATAGTTTGAACATCTCACATTTACATTACAAGATCGTACTAGCTGGTTGATGTCAATGGCTAAACCAAGTCTAGTAGAGTCACAAAGACATTCACAATTTATTGTATTCTAGGAGTAGAATAGCTTTCTCAACCCTTTCCCTTAGCAGTTTGTTGTTGGAAGAAGTTGAAGTTGTTGATATCCATTGATTGAGCAGCGTAAGTCCCTTTGTGATACCTAGCATATCACATCACAAAACTGTGTTAAGTCCACAATAAGAAGGAACCTTAGAGTTGTGTCATTTGATCACACAATCCATATACATTGTTTAGTATATGAGCTTCCTTATTCAAGAGAGGGTTTGATATTTGGTGTTTCATCCTGGAACATTAAGTGTTTCATCCTGCATGTTGTAGTGGCACAAAACTCACATCAACACTACCCAAAGACATGACAATGCTCTTTATCATTTCATATCCATTATCCTAGCTGACACCTAACAGCATTCTACTGCTCCTCGCGAGCAGAATTACATTGAAGGGCTCAAAGATACTGAAATTTGGAATCTTTACTCATAAGTGATTTTCCAATGACACAATTGAAAGATAAAAGGAGGGAAGAAAGAGTTTTCAAGAATGAATTAGTGAGTTATTAAATACATTAAAGCTTCAACTCAGGTAAATCTGATATTTTTCTCTACAACTCTACTCATCTTTTCCAAAATAGACTTGCTCAGATTCTAGTCTTTAAGATTGGGTTCCTCCCCAATGAATACTTGGATATATATTTGCAAAGGTTGGAAAAGTACATTTGTGGTAGAAGCTTGTTGATTGCCTTCTCTTGATATTCACATGAAACTCAAAGCTAGGAAAGGGAAATGACTGAAGATAGCAGCATGCATCACCTTAATCAGGGGCAATCTTAAATGCTATCCTTATTTATATGATGTATTTCGTTCAAGCTTCAGCTAGGAATCTAGGCAAGCTCCATCAGATTATGCAGAATCTACTATGATGCGGAATGGAATAGGAAGAAAGTTCCTCAAGTGAAATAAGGTCTACTCTTCAAAATCTGCTGGTGGAGTAGGTCTATTCTTCATAAATAAATTATTAATACAAACACAAATAAAGTATTATTTTAAGATTGAACAAGACCCCAAAAGCTAATGATGATAGTGTTGGTGTTGATGAAGACCAATATGACTCTGATTAGTTATTTTATTATTTTTATATTTGACAATGAGTATCTATCATTACATTCATGTTGACAAATTGATAGAAAATTATTAAATTGTATTGTAGTATTGAGGAAGTTTGGTGTAGTGCGTGCATGACATGTTATATTCTGAACTTTATTCTAGTTTTTAGGCTGCAAATACTTATATAATTATTACTTTTATGGGAGTTTTGTATGGACTTACCCAAAATGCACCCAGCGCAAAAATACTGTTGTATTGGCATTACGGTACCCATCTACCAATACCTATACCACATTCCAATATGGCAACTTAGTCTAATCCTCCAAAAGTTTCTCATATTTGGAATTTCATGTTGATATGCAGGTCAACCACCATGAAGCACATTTTTTAAATCAGAAATGACAGGAAACTAATTTTGGGGATGTTTTGCAGAATGTGCATGGAACTCTAAAATATTTCCCAAAATCAAAACATGAAGAAGTTATTTTTTCCGTAATCTATGGCACGAAAGTTTATGATTACTGAAAATAAAAGAAATTCAAAGCATTACTTGATGACATTGAGGAAAAACAAAAGCTCCTGTCCCCCTAAATCAGAAAAAGCTTTAAACAAATGCTTGACAGAAAGAAACATTTCTTGAAGGCAAGGGGAAGATGTGAACAGGTGGTCAGGAGCAACAACTGGGGATTACTAAGCCAAACTTGGTTATCTTATGGCTGCTAAAACACATCTTAATCCTCAGTGGAATAAAGATTGTTGCTGGAGAAAAGTTTTGCTCCCTAGGCTCATGCCTTTGCTTGGCTCACCCTTCAAAACCAGTTGTTAACCCAGGATAAACTTTGGAAGCTAGGGATTCTAAGGCTTTCTCGATGCTACATACGCTTATATCAGGAAAATCTAGCAAATTACTTCTCCTTTAAATCCATGTTGCTGTCAATTGTTAGAATTGATTATGTAGAAATTTTAATTGGTCTTGGGCTTATCCAATTTCTCTACATCAGACCCGTTCGTCTTGGCCTTCTCTAGGGCCTAAAGAAGTCTTTGGATCCAATTGAAAGGCAGACCCTTTAATTCTCATTTGGAATAGATGGCTTGAGCAAAATAGGGAACAGATCTAGAACAGTGAAAGAAAGTTAAACTAGATTGAAAAGTTGTTATTTCTGAACTAGTTTCCTCTCAAGCCCTCCAAGGGGAATTCACAGCTTGGAATAAAACTTCAATCAAAGAATGGAAGCTGCTGAAACATGATCCCATTATCAGACCAAGAATAACAGCAAATATTCCCATTCATCAGGAGACTTTGGCTGGGAAACCTCCCTATCTGTATTTTTTCGAATTGAATTTCGATTGGGCTTCAAGAGGCACTCCTGGTATTTCTAAAATAGGCTGTGTCATCAAAGATTCCTTCAGTTTCTTGCTTTGAGCAGCTTCCATGAAACTGATTGATGGCACAAATAACAAAGTGGAGACTCAATGTAATGTTCCTTTTGTGAAATGGGATTTAATAACAAATAATAATTAAGAAAATTAAAATATAAATAAATAAAAATTAATAAAATATAATTATAAGTTAGTTGAGTTTAATGAAAGGTCAAGGGGCTTGTAGTGAAGAGTTGCGACTCCCTCAACATAAGATATAAAAGGGAGAAGATTTCATTTGAAAAGGGACATGGATGGAGCAACGAAAATTGGAAAATGAAATATGGAATAATCAAGTTGGTACTGGAGAAGAATTTGGAAATAAACCTGAATTGGAAAATAAAGAGGGGCAATTAAGATTAGTTAAGGAACAATTAAAAAGTGGAAGAGACATCACTCTTGGGAAGATATATTAAGAAGTTGTAGAGAACATTTGAAGGGAGCAAGAGTTTATATCAGACTTACAGTTGCAGATCTGCAAATGAGAAGGAAAAAGGGAAGATCATCAAAGAAAGGTTGAAGGCATAATTGTAAGAAGTGTTTATAGCAGAATTGTATGGAGAGTATATACAGATATAACGGAGGAATATTTGCAGATATAAAGGAATATGTCGATGCAAATTGAGAACGAAAGTCTATGCAGACTTAAAGGAGAAGTACAAAGAAATGACATAGTTTGTAGGTAAATCAAGAGAGAATTAATGGAGAAGAAAGAATAAGGAAATCACTCCTTCAAAAGGCAAAGGCTGTGAAAGATTGTGACTCCCAAAAGGTGGTAAGGGCACACTAAGATTGTGACTATTGATTGTGACAATAGTCTAACATAAAGAATGGGAGAAAGTCTACAATTAAAGGAGAACTGCCAAGGGCACCCTATTGCAGTGGCAATTAAGGGAGAACAGCTATGAGGGCACCCTACTGCATTGTGATTGAGGAAGAACTGCTAAGGGCACCCTATTGCAGTGGCAATTAAAGGAGAACAGCTATGAGGGAACCCTACTGCACTATAATTGAGGGAGAACCGCTAAGGGCACCCTATTGCAAGTACCTCCCTGACCCATACTTCATGGGACTAGTGGTGAAACCTAATTAACTCCAATCATAGAAGAATGGAGGACGTATAGAGGGAGAACTGCAATCTTATAGCACCCTGCTATGTTACCCTACATCTTCTATAATTGGAATTCAAATATTATTTGGGTAGTGCATGATTATGAAGATATATACTCTTTATTCTAATCCTTGATCAATTTAGGAATAATGTTTGCATTATTGAATACATGTATATATTCTTTTGTATGTTGATATTGTGTTTATGTGGTGAATGCAGGATTTCAAGTTACGGATCACACAATTAAAGAAGCATTTATTTGATAAACCCTAACCCTAATCTGTTATGATTGTGATTTAGGGCAACTTCTAGGGGAAATTAGGAAGGGGAAATTACACTCAAGCCCAAGTCCTAGAGCTTCAAGTAGCAAAACAATGCGGGATCAACTAAGTCATTATTGAAGGGAATTCAGCCTTTGAACTCTCACACAGAAATCCTTTACTAAATCTCTTAAAACATATTCCAGTGAATTTCTTCTAAATCTTTATCGATTAAAGCTTCAAAAACATATACAGAAAGTATCCCGTGACAAAAATATATGACGCAGTATATCCTACATTACTAGCAACAGGAAACGTCAGTACAGTGCATTTCACAATATCGGGTAACAAAACTTTGTTAAAATGTGACATCTTTCGTGAATTTTTTTGAAGAGGCGGGATCCAATTGAATACATGTCAAAGAAAATGATTAACTAGTTCCTGTATAAAACTTCAGGAAACTATAACCTAATTCAACCTGATTTTTCTACTGCTTAGAAATGGTCGATCCTTAGTCACTAAGTAATCAGCTCAACCAATTGCAGTGCAAGCAGAAAGTGTTCTTTCAATAATTATGATTGAATTTAGTCTAATATGTTTTATTAACAAAATCTTGAAGAATTTAGTATTTGGAAAAAACAGATGCCAACCAAATTCACTTTACTCTGTTCTAGCCGTTTCACATTCTGTAAACCAAATCGTCATCACTTAAGAATTCAGCGCTGCACTCAATCTAATCTATTTCGGCAAATCTGAACTAAACATCAACTTAACAACCCTAAACTACTCGAGAGTCTGTGTGATTTTCAAAACAGATAAGAACAACTTAGTCAAAATTTAAATCATGTCAACTTAGAATCGATAAAAAAGTATATAATTGATGATATCCAGTGTAAATTAGCCCTAAATTGACTTCATGAAACTATAGAAATGAACAAAACCTGTGTCATTTTCATCGTTTTTCTTTTGAGGCTTTTCTCAACAGCCAAATTCGCATTTTAACTCCACATATTTATTTCAAACTAATCTAAAAACAAGAATAAACTAAAAGCATTTGAAGCTCGGTTTACATCAATTTAAATAAATAAAGGAGAAGATGATAATAATACATACATTTTGGTTTCCTGGACAATATTCTGGGTGGAGAATTGTTTGCGGGGAAATTAACTGGTAGGGAACTGCTGGCATGGTTTGAATGTTGGGAACTGCTGGCATGGTTTGGATTACTAGGATTCCTGCTGGCCATTCTTCTCCCTCCCAGTTAATCTCGACGTTGCAGGGGAAGGAAATAAATTTCCACGTCGCAGTGGCCATCAGCTTTGAATCTTACAAAACTTTTGTTTTTAATGGTGGATTCAGGAAGGAGAACAAAAGGAACCAGGTGGGTCCAGCAGTTATAGGGGACCAATTTATGATGTAAAGTGGCGACGTGCAATTTTTAGTTCCTAAAATATATGTTGTTGACCCGTCTTCCGTGGTAGACAAGGCTTAAATTATTTACGCCATTAATGGCCTAGCTTGACAAAAGGAAAACGTCAATGGAAGACGAGTGTTCAGGACGCACATCATTCAATCCCGGTCGTAAGGAAAGCAAGGAAAAGAGATTCTCTGGTACAGTTAACCTTTGCTTCAACGAGTGGTGAAGTATAGATTCTAAAGAAACAGACGAAAGCGCGGATTACCTATTTGATTGACATGTTTCACTAGTTAAAGTGTTAGGCTTTTTCTTTAAAATTAAATTGTGTCTCATTTTTCATCATCAATCTTTTTATTATACTATATAATTTATTATTAGGATGGAAAATATTATGTGTGACTATTTTCATTTTGATAATGGATCATGTCGCATGATCTAAAATGTTGATGATGCAAAATCACTATATTTTAAATTAGAAAAGATAACTTTAGTTACTAAATATCAGTTTTAGGTATGAATATTATCTTAATTTATTTTAAAAAGTAAAGGTGTTAGATATTCATAAAATTCAAAGCTTAATAGATAAGAAAAGGTTACAAAGCTCTTGGGTAAGTGAAAATTTGGATTATGCAAAGGTAAGGTAAACTAAATTATATTAAACAAACTATAATTTTGTTGTTTTATGAGTTGTTATAGAATGGTCAAAGTGGTTCCTTTATGATGAGCTTGGGTTATTACAAAATGTTGGACACAAAATTCACAAGATGCTAGTATTCATTTTCACAAAAACATTATATTATTCATATCCAAGCATTATCTACTCAACTCACAAGATGCTAATATTCATTTTCACAAAAATATTATACTATATTTCATCTCCAAGCAATATCTACTCAAGATTGGACAATAGAATATGCATTCACATATAATTTCCAAATTTAAGAAATGTGAACCACAAAATAATATTCACCTCAATTTTTTTTAGGACTATTCTTAATCATGATATTAGATTTCAAATTGATATATAATTTCAACTTGAATGACAATCTTTAGTCTAGTTATAGTTTTTTTTTTGGTTTTTTTTATTTTTATTTTTGTTTTTTTTTATAATGACATGGGATATTTATAAGTAAATTTGTAATGGTCAAAATTACATACATCACATTTTTTTTTTTAATTTTTATATAATAATTAGTTTATAAGTAGTGTAATTTTATATAAAAGTTGACAAATTGTTTAATGTGAATTGCACTTGACATTTCCCATCTCAAGAATCTTCATTCAACTTGTAGGATACCTATTCCTCACCTTAGATTGATTATATTGCATGAAATCTAACCTTGTTCAATTTTAAGGTGTTCAAATTTTAAAACAACAATTAAAATTGTCCTCACTTAATTAAGTAGATATTTTAATTTATTTAATTGTTTTACCTTAATTCTTTTATTAATTAAATAAATATTCATTATTTATTTAATTAATTTAGTTGTATTTTTCTATATTATTTAAATAAATATTTTAATTTCTTTATTTAGTTCTTAGCTTTTCTATCCCATGATTAAATAAATATCTTATTTATTTAATTATCTAATCCTACATTTTTTTACTATTAATTATATAGATACTTTTATTTATTTAATTAATTCATTATCTTTTTCATCTAATATCTCCCAACATGTCGAAATTCAATGCATCTTGTGATGTATTATCAAAAATCAACCAACTCTTACCTACCTCTTAATTTCAACCATTAATTTTCTTAAGGACTTCTATAAAAGAACATCTCTCTTCCACATTTGAATCTAATGCAATTCTACCAAGCTAATCATGATCATACCATCTTGCCTACTTGTTATCTATCATATCATATCACTATCTTTGCATCAATCAACCACACTTCGTTCTTTCAATATCATCTTATGTGTGTGCTAAATAGCTAAGAGAAAATATCATTTCATACAAGATTCTTGAAGCATAGGAGAAAATCCATTCAAGCATTTCATGAATGTATTTGGTATAGCTTTGCTTTATTTTATGTTTTTCCTTTGTGGAGAAGAGTTATATTGATATGTTGTTGAATTTAGTTTGTAGATCTTAGACTTGTGGTTGGGTTCATTATTAATTTACAAATAGGTTGTCCAATTTTTAGCATCATCATTTTGGCATGTCAGGTGGAACTCTAATCCTCTTTTCTAATCACTTTTATCAATTTTTAGTGTTCTAAAGCTATAGATGATGAATTTATGTATCCGCTTGCACTTTAGCGTGGATAATTTCTCTAATTTCTATAGATAAGAATTTGTCCCTGCAGATTGAAGTGTCTCTACTTTTCAATGCATCAACTTGTGGATTAGTGTCTCCACTTAGTTAGGGTTTTACTAATCTATTTTGATTTAGGGGTTTTTGTCTTAGGGTTTTATCACCTTTTTGATCTATTTGGCTTTCAATTTTTCAAGCTAACCCTTCTGCTTTGCAGGTCTAACAGTCTATTTGGTATGGTTCTAACGATCTATTTTATGGGTTTAACATTGTGTTTTTGCAGGTTTTATAGATCAATGTTGATGCATGCCAATCAACACCACTGCTAATTGGTATCTTTGCTTGTAGGTCAACACCTCCACTTTTTAGAACCAAAAAGCAAAAATCTAACACAGTTAAGGTTGCAAGGCTTTTAACATTATATATGTGATAAAATGGTATGAGGGAGAAGTGGGAAAATTGGCTCCAACGGTCACCTGCTACTGCAAGGGAAAGAAGCAATAACCTGAATGGGGGATGTGCAGCCTTCAAGGAGCACACACGATTATCGTACACAAGCAAAAATAGACAAAATAGGTTTTTCAAAAATTGCTATCAACATAGAAAACCTTTTCGAGCTCAAGCTCACCACTCTGAAAAAGGTCAGACAGAAGGGTGGAATCGAAGTGGTCGGGGTTGGAATGGCAGGAACAGGGATGAATGGTCCAGGTAGAAAGATACACAACCCCTTTACACAAGGATCAGTAAAAGCTTTGACTTCAGAAAAATTGAGCATAAGTTCTATCGCCCAAAGCAGGTCAACCAGGAAGGAGCCTTGCATCAAAACACGGATAAGGAGAAGGATCAAGTGCCTAACATCAGGTATGAGGACATATACAACATCAAAATTTCAAACCCTCAATGGAAAGATGCGGTAGGATCTCTTAAAGATAGAGCTTTTTTCTTCAAATGGCTAGGCCCCTGACCTTCAATTAGCACTATTTGACACTAGAGTCATAATGTTTGGGGGAAACATTACCCTCAAAACCCTTGCAAATGGGTTTTTCTTGGGGGTTTTCCCAACCAGAGAAGATAAGGTGTGGATCCTCAACAACAGACCATATCTCATAGAGGGGAGGACTATATCTCAAAGAGTGGGAACCAAATTTTAACCCGTGCATGGAAAAAATGAAGGAATACCCAGTATGGCTGAATCTCCACAACCTTCCAATAAAATATTGGGATGAGGAAACCCTAAGGCAACTAGGTAATAAAATAGGCACCTTTATTGAGGCCAAAGAAGTATTAAATAGGGAGGACTCCTCAATTCATCTAAGGATTCTGATCAATCTGCAAGAAAACAACTCCATTCTTGACTTTGTTATGCTGGGCATTGACCAAGGTGCATGGAAATAGAAGATTGAGATTTGGGAAGTTGATCACGCCCAAAAGGAGGAGGACATAATTAAAAATTAGAGTGAAACCAAAGGTAAAGGCTTGGAGAGGGATAGATTGTTGGATCAACTAGAGGAAGCTCTGTGCTCTAAGGTCTATGGAAAACTTGAACACACCCATAGGCAAGTGGAAGGTATGGATAGAGGCCAATATGGACCACCTCAATGGAGCAGGGATTGCAAACCTACAATGGAGCAAGTTTTTTCGGGTGAAGTTATCTCAAACCCTATGCTTAAGGAAAATCAATCAACCCATAGTAGGGAGGATGATCCATGCTCAATAGGAAAAGTAGCAGAATTAAATGAAGTTATTCAGGAGGATATGGCTATACATGGGGTTCAACCACAATTCTCCCCTTATAATCACATGGTCTCTAAGAGGGCAGATGACCTCTCAGAGTCAACAGGTGCAGATAAGGCCCTCACAAATGTCTGGATGGTTGTTTTTGACACACCCCAAATTGTTCTCAATATGTAGATTTCCCAATAGGACAACCAGATGCCAGAGATGCCAGAGTATTCAGAAAGGAAAACAAGGCAAAATGGTCAAATGCCTATCCATCCTGAATTGAGGGAAGACTTTTTACAATGTGACATCAAGCAAATGAGCCCAGAGCATGATCTCTCAACCCCATACTTGGGAGATATTAACGCTCCTATTCTTCAAGAAAGGGTAAATTGCTTCACCACTACAACAACAGGCACCCATAGTATGTTGGGTGCTATTGAGAACCAAATCCTATCTTCCAATGAGCAGTAGAGGGATCCCCTTCAACAGGTCAAAATATCCCCAATTAGAAACCTTGAAGGATCCTTTGAAGAAGCCAGAGATAGTAGCGAAAACCTGTTAGACTCTGACTCTCAGGGATGCCCCCAAAGTGATGATGAAAATGATCTGTATTTAGGTTTAGATGAAATACCTATCATCATGGACCACAGAGGAATAAAAAAAACACAATCTCTGAGGGTGAAATTAAATTTTGGTGAAAAGGGTAAGAAGGGGGCAAAATCAACCAAAGAAAAATTGGTAATTGTTGGTAGTGCAGCAGGCCAGACAAAACTGCTGAGATTTGGGAAAGGCTATGCCTTTGCCCGGCAGCAATGAAAATCTTCTCATGGAATTTCAGGGGTTGTAATGCCCCTGAAAAGGTTCGCTTGATCGAGAGAGTTCTTGATCAAGCTAGAATAGATATCATATTACTTCAGGAAACAAAGCTTAAAGGTGATGAGATAGTCTCTTTTCATAAAAAACTTGGGAAATGGAATGGACACTTTTCTGCGGTAGTTGGTGCTTCAGAAGGTTTAGGATTTTTGTGGGATAACAGTGTTGTCACAGTAGATATAGTTAGCCAAGATTCAAACTGGAAACTTGCTGAGATCTCCTCTAAACAACTCCTCTCAAAGTTTTACATCTTCAACATTTATGGTCCTAACAATGTAAGAGATAAACAACTTCTATGGCAATGTATCTCTTGGTTTTTAGAAGATAGGCCAGAGGAGATCTTCTTTCTAGGAGGTGACTTCAATGCTATCTTAAGCCCCTTAGAGAAAAAAGGGGGAAAAGAGTGGATGAGTGCTAGTCAAAGGAAATTCACAAATTTTGTTTTAAACAATAGACTAAATGAAGTGGTTTTCTCTTAGGGAGAGTTCACCTGGACCAACAGAAGAAGAGGCTTCTCAAATATAGCAGAAAAATTAGATATATTCTTACAAGCTGGACCTTGGGAGGAGTGTAATTGGTTGTGTTCAACAAACATCATGCCTATAATAGGATCTAATCACTTCCATATATGTTGTCACATCCAAGAAGATGCAACCCCGGATAGATCCCCCTTTAAGTTCAAAGCAATGTGGCTGCGGGCAGATGGGTTTCTGGACAAAATATCTGAGTGGTGGGATAACTCTCCAAAATGGGAAGGCAATAAGTCCTTTGTCTTCTTCAAGAAACTTCATTTCCTTAAATCCCAACTTAAAATTTGGAATAGAGATGTGTTCTGAAACATCTTTGTGGAGAAATTAAAAGTTGAACAAAGCTTAGCAGAGTTGAATGATAAGGTTATTAAAGAAGGGATGGACAATGATAGTTATGAGGTGAAGCAAGATCTAATGAGGCAATATAAAGAGATTTTGTCTCGGGAAGAGACTTTCTGGAGGCAAAAGTCCTGAGAAACCTGGTTAAAGGATGGAGATAGAAACACCAAGTTCTTCCACAAATCAGTAAAGGCTAGGAGAGCTCAAAATAGAATATTCTCCATGAACACTATGGTTGGGGACATGCTCACAACCCCAGATCAGATCAATGTTGAAGCAATAAGTTTTTTCAAGAATATTTTTGCTAGTAATGTGGATAACAGGAGAAATGCCAATGACCTGTTAAATCTGATTTCAAAATGTTTATTTGATGAACAAAATGCTACCCTTCTGAGTCCAATAATTAAAGAAGAAGCCAAAAAGGCTCTCTTTGCAATGGGGGGAGATAAAGCCCCAGGACCTAATGGATTTCCTGCAATCTTCTTCCAAAAAACTTGGGACATCCTGGGAGAGGATCTATGGGTAGTGGTAGAGGAATCTTGAGAAGGTGGGTTTGTTCTTAAAGACTTCAATAACACATTATTGCCCTAATCCCTAAGAAGACAGATAGTTTAACCTTTGATGATTATAGACCTATTACACTTTGTAACACCACTTATAAGGTTATAGCCAAGGTGGCTACTAATAGATTGACACCATTGCTTGAACACATCATCTCTCTAGAACATAGTGGATTTGCCCCTAATAGATCAATTTTTGAGGACATTGTCATTGCACATGAAGCTATTCATACAATTAGGAATGCAAAGGTGTCAAAGATGATGATTTACTCGATGTAAAGAAGGCTTATGATAATGTCAATAGAGATTTTCTAATTCAAATCATGAAGCAGTTTGGGTTTGTTGATGAGTGATTAAAATGGGTAGCAAGTTTCATAGATACTCCAAGACTCTCCATTTTAGCAAATGGTAGCCCACAAGGCTTCTTTGAGACCACATGAGGGATCCGACAAGGAGATCCCATTGCTCCTTTCCTCTTTATCATCATAGGGGAAGTGATGGGAAGACTCATTGCTAGCAAAAGGAGAGCATTTCTATGGAAGGGGATTGGTGTTGTGGAAGGAATTGACCCCCTTTCCCACCTTCAATTTGTGGATGAATACTTTCTTTTAGGCAAAGCTTCAATAAGGGAAGCTAGGATCATCAAATCAACTTTAGACAGATACAGTGAAGCTTCAGGACAATGCATCAATTGGCATAAATATGGTTTACTTCTTCCATTGTAATAGAAATATTCAAGCTCAAATTAGTGGCATTCTCAACATTAAAATCAGTAAGCTACCTGCTAAATAACTGGGAGTGCCTCTTTTTGAAGGTGCCTCCAAGCCCCACTTATGGAAGCAACTAGTTGATTCTTGCCTTTGCCAAATGGAAAGCTAGAAAGGCAAGTGGCTCTCATCTGTAGGTAGGATTCTTTTATTGCAAATTGTTATTTTTGTTATCCCCATATATTCTGTGAGTTGCTTTAAAATTCCTTCTAAAATCCTTGATTACCTATTCTTCTGGAATGGGGCTAATGAAGAGGAGAAATGGCCTCTTCTATCATGGGACAAGATTTTTTGTAAGAAATCTAAAGGAGCGGTGGGACTTAGAGATTGGAGAAAAATTAACCTTTCTCTAGGAGCCAAAATGATATGGAATATATACACAAATCCTGAATGTTTATGGGTTAAAGTTCTTAGTGCCAAATATCTAGATAGAGCTGACCGGGAAAGAATCCTAAACATAAGAGATCCTCCAAAGGGTTCTTCTCTCTATTATTTCTTGCTTGACAACAGAAGTATTATTACAAACCACCTATCATGGAATGTTGGTGATGGGAAAGATGCTCTGTTCTAGAGAGACTCATGGAATGGCCTCCCAGTGCTTTATGAAGATGAGAGATTTACAGAGGTAAGACAAATCCTCACAACTCTAAGGGGGCCCATAGTTGGGGATTATGTTGAAAAATAACAAACTGGTGTAGGTATTGTCTGTCCTGGAAACAGATAGATAATCTAGGACTCTTGGATGAACAACAGGCTCTTATGAAGGAAATTTTTAATAACATGAGTGTTTTAATCACCCATAAGAGGGACTCAATCTTCTGTTGTGTTGCCTGTAGTGGGGAATATTCAGTAAAGATAGGATATTTATCCCTCAAAGTGGACAATGAGCCCCTTGGCTAGCCAATGAAATTATGCTGGGACAACAACTATCTCCCAAAAGCAAGGGCTTTCGCATGGCTTGCAATCCATGGAAAACTCCTCATAGCAGAAAGAAGAAAGAGATTTGGATTTCAAAGTCCAACTAGGTGTGTGATGTGCAATGGAGATTCAGAGGACATTGATCACCTTTTGATACTATGCCCCTTTATTGAAGAATGTTGGTCAATGATAAAGTCAAAATTAAATTGGATTGGTCCAATTCTAAACAGTGTAATAGGAGTCTTCTCAAGCTGGCCACTTCCTATGAAAGCTTCTTCCCTATCCTCAATATGGAAAATTAGCCCCTCACTAGTAATATGGGAAATTTGGAAGGACAGGAATCGAAGGATCTTCCAAGAAAGGGTAGAGCCATTGGACAAGATAAAACTAAGAATTAACATCTCAATTGAGGAATCTATGAAAGCTTCCATCCTCAGGAGAAGTAATAATCTTGTCTATACTAAAGAGGATAGGATTATTCATCAAGGTCAGTCATGTCTCAATATCAGAAATGGAGGGGTTATTGAACCAAAATACAAAATGGACGAGATTGAGAAAATGGTTTGGAAGAAACCGGATGATGAGTGGGTAAAAATAAACTTCGATGGAGCCTCTAAAGGAAACCCAGGGCCCTCAGGAGCTGGAGCTATAGCCAGGGACTGGAATGGGCAAGTAATAGCTCAAGCAGCTCAAAAATAAGTGAATGGAACAAACAATACAATGGAAGCAAGAGAAGCCCTTTTAGATGTAAATGTGGCCAAGCAGTTAAAGTTTAGAAGATTGACTTAGAAGGGGATTCCCAAATTATTATCAATGCTATAAAAAAATAGGAGAGCATATGCATGACACTTACAAGGAATCATTGAGGAAATTGGTAATCTCCTGAACTCCTTCAAAAATTGCAAAATTAGTCATATAAAAAGGGAAGGGAATAAGAAGGTTGATGTTATCTCCAAATGGGAAACCTCTCTCAACATTAATGAATGCTTACAGTTTGAGGACTTCACTTCAGAGGAATGGTGAGACATTTTAAATTTTTAAAGTCTAGAAATAAAAAATTTAAAATACTCTCCAATTGTTTTAATTATTAATTTAAACTTTTGGGGTCGGGTGGAAATGATGACGGGCTAATCCCCTTTCCTTAAATGTAATGGTGATGTGACTTCAGTGAATGTGGAGGAATGACAAGTCGGATGTTGCTAGATTTGGCATGTGAGAAATCCCAAGGTAGTTAAGTAAAAATGTACTCCTTATGCTAGCTTTGAAGGTGTAACATCATGGTTTGGATTGACGACGTCCTAGAAGCAATGAAAAATTTAATGCTCATTATTAGGGCAAGTGGAATTTTCTATAAAGCTAATATGTGTGCAGAAATAGCACCAAGCTCTTGTTCAAAGATTTTTGCATTTGGGCAAGTATAGAGTTGACAACAAATAGGTGTCATGGAAGCCACATTATCTGTTGACACTACAAAGAAACAAAAAGGGTTTAAGGGCCCAGTTAGCAAACATAGAATGTTAGGGATGCTTCGCATGGAGGATATGAAATTGGCGGAGGCGGCCATTGCCATTCTGGGACCTAAATTCCAGAATAGATATGGCAAATGGAGGATAAATGTAGATGTGGTTTCAATGTTTATTGCATGGGCTTTAGAGCTTGATGAGGAGGAAGTTGAGGTTAAGAGGATAATGTCTCTGTTCTTCAAACTAAAGTTTTTGATGAATTTGGATCACATCTTGGAGTGGGTCGTGCCCAGAATTGGATCAGATTACACTAAGTGCTTTGAAGACTTGGATATGGGAAGATTTATGGCTTAGTCCCATTCCTACGATGGTGGGGTGAAGTCGACAAAGGTGAATAAAAATATGAGATTGGGTGGAAATGGATAGTATTGAAAAGGGTTCTACAGACAAAAACAACAACTTTTGTTGAAGAGCTCCAAGGCAACATCTCGGGAAATGTCTTCAATGTGGAGGTGCCATGAAGAAGGAGGGGGTAGCGTCACGTAAGATGAAGCCCATAACAGGCTTTAGGTCTGTTGAAAGAATAATTTTCTATCAGACCCCTATGGTAATGTGAGCCCCTATCATCGGCACAAAGGTTGCAAAAATTATTTATGGTTAACAGGATATATTGGTTATGAAATGCTAGAATGGTTGGGTGAAGAAGACAAGGGGTTTGTTGTTTCTTTTCATGACTACTTAATGTAAAGCATGTATAAAATGCTCTGATGTTGAACTTGATTATGTTTTGAAATACCTACTTTTTGTAGCTATGTTGGTTTGTTGATAGTTTTTAGGTTAGGCCTGTTAAAATATGCAAAGGTGTTTTTAGCATAGTCACCCAGATAATGAAATCTAGTTAGGTTTCAGGGGTTTTATGAACTCTATTTTTGTAAACCATGGGTTAAATGGACAAATGGCCGCAAAGGCTCCAAATACAATTTAATCTCCTTTTTAAATGAATAAATATAAACTGTTATAGATAAAAAAAAGGTTGCAAGGCTTTTAAATTTATGTGTTTGTTTTAGCTTAGCTCACATTTCAATTTCTAAAGGTTAACAAACAAGTGTTTGGCACACTTGAACACTTTGTGTTTAGATCCTAATGTGTTGTTTAAGTATTATGTCCCCTCGCGAGCTCATCTAACCTTGGGTGTAAGAGAAATCACAATATCTTATTTTTTTCTTTTTTTATAAGGCCTGTCTTTGGAGAAGTGATCACTGTAAGGGGAACAACCTAAAGCAGTATTACCTTTGGGTCACTATATAGGAAGAGAAAAGGAAAAATATGGAGCTCAAAATTATGATTACATGCCAAGAGTGTCAATTTGAAATGTTGACATATGGGCTCTAGTAGGATTAACTAGAGACTTGATTGTCTCACTCTCAAATGTGTGTACGCAGGTGTCCCCAAATTGCACCTAGACACCTTAATTGACTTTTTATTCTTCCTGAACGTGAATCACAAAGATTGATTTGAAACATTGATTGAAAAATTACATATGCATTTTTACCAAAAGCTTGCTTATACTATTCATGGATTGTGAAAAACTTATACCAAGTAGAGACCTTATTTTAGTAGCCCGCCCTTTTGATTGAATTTTTGTGTCAATTGCAATGTAAGGGAGTAGAATCACCCCTTGAAGATACTCACCATATGTATTTCCTTGAGTTGAGACAAAAAAAAAGGTTGTATAAGCTAATTTTGGCTTCTAGAAAGAGGTTGATTAGGTCATGCATCCATCCCTAAGGCCCTATACCTATCCTTCTCTTGGAAATATAGGAATATAAAGGATTTCTTAAGGTGTCTCACATTTGAGTTGAAGAAATACCAAGTTATAGGCATGACTTTGCTGTAATAAATTCATTATCTTAGGTCTAAGAATTTTTCAAAGTATTTTTAATAGTATTAAGACCAGTGGAGATTTGGGCTTTAAGGAGTTTTGGCTTTACCCTTATTCATGTAATTTTTTTAAACAATAAAAAGTCATTGTGTCTTATTATAATTTGGTGTGTGTTTGTGTGTGTTTCTTACTAAACCTATCACAAACAAATCAAACATATCACAAACAATTTAGATTTTGTAAAATAGACATCAAATTTTAGGGAAAAATATCACAATGACCTACATTAGTGCCTATGCTCTGCACTTCAGCACCTACATTATTTGGTTCTTGGGCTAGCATATCAACACATGTGCTTGCCTAGACATATATTCTAAAACAACATCAAAGATTAACTAGGGATTGAACAATAGGACTTTTCACATTCAATTTTGACTATACCCATCTCTTGTTAGACCCAAATTAGCCCTCATCAATCAGTTTACCATTCAAACAATCTCAGATTTACTAGTCACTATACTTTGGCACCTCAACTCTTCACATCATCCCTATGATTATCAATGCCTCAAACCTACACATTGGCACCTGCACTTGTCAAAAACTAGTTTCGGATACTAATCATCATTACGGTTTAGTTAGTGGAGTCCATCAATCATATCCTAACCTTTACCTACATTATTTCATTAGTTATTTTGCATAATAACTATTGACACGATGGAACTGTTACCCAAATTTTTCACATGTGGGATAACAGTCATAACAATTAGCAATTTGCATAAAGAAACATCTCTTTGACATTACTATGAAACTAATGAAAATGAATACATTTCTATTACATTCATATTATCATATTTCATTTGTACTCTAAGTATTGATCAAATGCACACTTTCAAATTCATAAATGATCATTACATTGTGAATTCAAACTGAATGTATTAGACAAGTGTTCCTTCAAGGTTACATCTTGCATACTAAAACTTAGAGGACATATGAAGAAAAGAAAGTAAGAGAGAAGTATGATGAAGTCTAGGGATCTATGTATTTCCTTTAAGAGGTCTTCTAGTTTCTGGAGTTGTTCATCTGCATCATTTGAAGTCTTCATGTCTTGGTCTTGTCTCTGTCTGTCCTGCATCCTAGGTCTTTTGTTGGTCCTATTTCCTGCATCATCATGGAGGAAAATATGTTAGATCCAATTGGATCTAAGCAATACATAGAAATCTTAAAGAAAACCATATACAAGTCAAACTCCCGTAACTGCATATTAACCGATGATATCAATGCAATAGAAAGGTATGCATTTGCATTGACAGAATAATAACATCAAAAACACATATCTTTATGAAATCCTTTGCTATATTTGAAAGATGCAGTGAGTATCAGATCTCATGCTCGAAATTCACAATATGCATTATTAAATAATGAAAGAATGTTGGATGTTCATGAATTCAGGAAAAGGTAGATGCAGAAGGTGGAGAAATGCAGTACATAACAAGTTGCTACAGGGTGCATACATGCTGTTACAGATTTTGACACTATGGATGCTGATATGCAGATGCCAGAAGAGTAAAAAATAGTATTATCAAATGCTATTATGAAATATGCATAACAGAGAATAATGATCAAATAACACAGTGCATATGCAGGATGAACGGAAAGTAATGCTTTCACAATACATGATGCCTTTGGATAAAAAAGGAGAATCAATCCACAAAAAAAGTCTACTTCTAAAAATAATGAAAAGACAATGTGCATATACTGACAAGCATGAGTTACTTTTTATGCATATATCCATAAGAGTGGAACAAGTACAATATCCATATGCCTAATATGAATTTGAAGAGAGGTTATATGTAGGGTATTAGTCAAACAGTGTAATCTAGTGTGCTGAAATGACAGTGATGTATGTACCCATGTTTATAATACTATTATTATTTCAGTATTTATGTCTGAATAATATTGGTAAGCACAGTTCTGAAAGGGGAGGACAACATGTAATGATAGCCTGCAATATAACAATATGGTCCCCATACAATAAAGACTACAGACAACAATGGAGGAAATCATTAAACAACAGAATGGAGGCCAATTCAAAATCAACTCTTTACAAACCACAAACACAATGATACATATCAGACATATAGTATATTCAATTAAAATGCTCGCTGCTTCAACAGTATGAAGATGTTTTTATGTTTAAGTAACAACATTGTCGTGTTTCAAAGAAAACATTGAATGAAGTCTACAGACAAGAAGACAGAATGGAGCTCATTTATCAAACAAAAAAATGATAGCTTACAGGTGTGTTCTCAATTTTACATCTAGATGTACAGATTAAGCCATGTGGGTATCCATTTTTTTGGTGCCATTCAACCAACAGACAGTGTGCAGTCACAAAGAAGTTCTAGATTTATGCTAAATTCCTTGTTTTGTGGCATGAAAACAACCAAGATCAAACTGTTGAAGCCGAGTTTGAGGATATGCATGAATGGAACCTTATTTTAGGGTATTGAACTCCAAGTTACAAGCTATAGCAGCAAAGCATAGACCCCGATTTCTTTTTTTAAAAAAAACATTCAATACTCTAGTTCCTAGCCCCGCTCAAAGAATAGGCAGATAACACCTTACATATTCTCTAGCAGGAAACAATGGGATTCAAGCAAGGAGGGAACTGATAGACATGGTGGAGTTAGCAGTGTAAAGATTATGATAAGCTTAGAATCTAAATGCAAAGAAAAAAGGAGGAAAAAACTTATCTGTAAGTGGCGGTTTAGAGAGGCCGTGATTGAAGCCCAAAATGCCATGTTTCATGGCATTTAACTCAACTCCAATGAAGTGTAGCCATGGTGTAAGAAGAGTTGAGCTCTATATTAAACAACTGGTGACTTCAGATTAATGTGGAGTCGACTCCATTCAAGAGCCTAATGCTTTGTGTCCACTTCCAGCAGAGCCCATTCTTCATGTGTATCTATAGAGCCGCGGTCAATGATAGAGGGCCCGAGATCATGCATAGATACTAAGTTTACACCAGTGCTAAATGTCGCCTTGCATATACAATGAGGAACACTAGTCTGAAAGAGGAGCCCGAGATATTTAAATCTCTGTTGCAGTAATCAAGTCCACTCAAGCTCGAGCTTCATAGGTGGAAGGTTTCTAAAAACAATATCTACTCTCATATTTACCATGGTGAGCTCCAGTCAAACAACAAAAAAGTGGAGCTAAAGAATAAGTAACATCACAAACATGGTGGCATGACAAACTGATAGGGTTTCAAAACTCTCATTCTTCTCCCAATACAAACTGCAAAATGCAAATGAAACCTTCAAAATGCCTATGTTGAAATGTAGTAAGCTTTGAAATCCGCCTAACAGAAGGATTTAATGCTGCAACAGACTGCCCTACATGACAACTTCTCCAAGTGCCACACCAACCAAGCCTATGCCACGATGGGTGAAGATATGTTTATGGAGATTGGCTATGGTGTTGACTTTACTAAAGTTAGAGTTTTCTTAAGTATAGTTAGGGTTTTATCATATAAGATGGCAGTTTGAAATTTTTAGTATTATCTTTGTTTGTTAATATATATTTTGTTATATATTAAAGTATATTTTAATAGATTTAGGTCTCCCAAGATATCAATGTTGTATATTGATATAAAGCTGTAAATCAAGTATATCAACATTAGGAGACCTAAAGTTTAAGGAGTACTCATTCTCGAATTTAGCCTCAAGGGCTTAATTTTAGGCATGAGTCATGCCTTAAAATTGGGGACTGAGCTAAAATTTTGTGGGGCTTGATTGGAGGCTAATTTGTAGGCATTGTTTAGGCCTTTGATTTAGGATTATCTTTCTGTTTTGAGGAGTGTTTTGGAAGGAGAGATGATTTTCAAAATTGAGCCTTGGAGGCTATATTACTAAACTTTTCATTCATTTTTAGGGGGGGGCAGAATTGAGGGAGGAGGGGCTTTTAGTGAACTATTTGTTCCTATAGACCTTTTTTATGCATTTTGTATCCATTGGGTTGCAAATTTTGGGGAGAGGGCTAAAAGTGAATTCATTGTTCCTTAATGCCTTGGAAATCCTTTTGTAACCACTTTGTCAGATTTTTAGAAGAAATAAAGCATATGATTCATTGGCTTACATATTTTTGAGCGTTCAAAATCATGTTTTCATCTTTCTTTGCAAGTGTTTATTTAATTGATATCCAAGAGAAGTGAGTGTATCCATATTCCCCCTCAAGGTGATCAACAATTCAAAGCCTTGTAAGGAATCTATATGTTTGTTGACTGATTAAGCTATTTGTGGTTCAACCCTAGTAGTGAGATTAGTTAGCCTATATGTTGAGCAGAGATATTAAGTATCAAGCCTTTGATATGTTAGTAGGAGGTATTATTTTATCCCTCAAGCAAAGTCTGCACCCATTTTTGGTGTATCAGCTCACTTTTACTTCCAGTTTTGTTTTCAAAAGTTTCCTTCTTCCCTTTTCCCATTTAGTTATCAATTAGGAGGTGATATCCTATATAATATAGGAACTGGCCTAGAATCTAGAGACTCCTTCTCAATCATAGTCCACCCACAACTAGAGAAGGTTTCCATTGTTAGGATAGAGTAATGTCAAAGCCCTGATGCCTGATTTGGGGTGGTAATTCTAAACCTCAACAGTTTTTGGCACGCCTGGTGGGACTCGAGGTCATAGATTTCACATTTCTTACTGGTTTTGATATGCATCCAGTAGGTTACAGGCCTTTAGGAGGTTAGTGTTATGCATATCTGGCGACTCTAAGGTTATATCTACTGGTTTTATGCAGATTTGGTGACTAAGATGGATTACTATCCTCCATTTTATGAAGATGTTTCTGCATGTTCTCAATATCAACCATATCAATACAACCCTGCTGCTATTTTTGTTCCAGAATTTGAAGGACAACATTCATCTCATGTTTATCACCCTCCAGCCCAACAACAAGTTTCTTGGCAGCATGCATACTAGTAGCCACAAAGAAGTTTCTTTGATGATTCTCAGAATTATCCCCAGCATGTTCCAAACATGAGCATTGGTGATATTCTAAAGAAATTTCAAGAACAGATGAGATATGTGGAGAAAGAGCAAGAGTATGGCATGCATCAAGAGGAACTATCTTATCAAGCTCACATACACCAGCAAGAGATGGAGGCTCAAAGGTACGAGGATTTTATTGCCAAGCAAGTTGCATTTAAAGAGGAACAAATGAGGCAATTAATGACATAATTACAAGAGCTAGAAGCTCAAGCAGCTTCTTGTGCCCTTAGTCAGCCTACAATTCAAGAAGGATCCAAGCTGGAGATTCCAAGTTATAAGCCTGCAGAAGAAATAAGAAATCTCATATAAGAGCCCCTGAGTGTGCATGGTCAACTAGCCCACTTTATTGACTCTTAGTCAGAGATGTGTAATGTAGCTGAGCCAGATGAGCAAGATACCAAGTTGTCATGGTAGCCCTCATGGACTAAGCACCCTGGCTTCCAAATGCCAAATCTTATCAAGGTTGTTCCATGTGAGTCATCTCCAGATCAGGGAGCTGAGAAGGAGGTGATTATTTCAAATCTGATAGAACAAGTAGCAGAGGCCCAAGATATAGGAGACTCTTTTGAGCAAGAAGAGATGGTTATACTTCTCTTTGAGGAGTTACCCTCTTTTTTAGATCAAGAGAAAGAAGAGGAGATTCCAATCACATTAGCACAACAAAGTGTTCATGATCGAGAAACTGATCAAAGCTTAGAGAATGATTTTGATAACATTATTGCAGATTTCTACAAACATCTTGAAATTTTAGAGTTTGTGCCTATTCAAAGGTGCTCTATGTTGGAGGACACTCTTTCTAATAATTATGTGAAGGAATGCAAGCTGAAACCAAGTGCTTCTGATTTCCAGGAGATTAGTAGTTTTGATAAGCTCCTAACTGATTTAATAGAAGATGATGGTCCTTTGACCATGGAGGAGGAGCTCACATGGCTACTAATGATGAAGGACAACCATGAGGAACCAGAGGAAAGTAAAGAAACCAGTAAGGAGGGCCCCAAACTCATACTCACAAGAGGCTATCCAATCCGGTATGTGTCCCTGTTGGAGAGAGGAGAAGAGTCCTCATTTATAACTACTCCTGTTTGTGAGGAGGTTGATGAGGAAGATTCAGTGCAACATGCTGATTTAGTTTTCTTCCACTAGCAGAGTGAAGTAAGTCAAGAAACTTCCTCTCTCCATGAAATATTGCATGAGCTGGTCAAATATGCTTCATTATTCAGTTTTCTTGCATTTACCAATAAGCATGTTCATCATTGCAATTTGAAGAGAAAGGGAAAACATTTCAATGAAACAGTAAATGGTTTTGTTTAGCAGAATTTGTGGCTGTTTAGGTTAGGGTAGGTTAGTTTTCCAATTTCCCAAAGTGTTGTCAAGCACAATTAGGTCAGTTTTAGTTTTAGTTTTCCCAGTTTTCAATAAGACTTCAAGATCCAAGGTTTTTAAGGTTGCTGTCAAAGTCTGCAAACACAAGAAAATCATTCCTCAATGATCAATAATACATATACAATTTGTGATAATGAATTTTTTTTCTTCACTACCACAAATCATAAACATACCCTCAATCATTGGGAAATGGTTCTCTTATATCCACAGATTAGGTTTAGGGTTTTCGTAGGTGATCAACATACTCAATGCCCAATGGACTATTTTAGGCTACTGGTCCCAATGTCAAGCAGGAAGACATCCATCAGAGGTCGCCAGAATTGTTACCCAAATTTTTCACATGCGGGATAGCAGTCATAATAGTTAAAAATTTGCATAAAGAAACATCTCTTTGACATTACTATGAAACTAATGAAAATGAATACATTTCTATTACATTCATATTATCATATTTCATTTGTACTCTAAGCATTCATCAAATGTGCACTTTCAAATTCATAAATGATCATTACATTGTGAATTCAAACTAAATGTATTAGACAAGTGTTCCTTCAAGGTTACATCTTGCATACTGAAACTTAGAGGACATATGCAGAAAAGAAAGTAAGAGAGAAGTATGATGAAGTCTAGGGATCTATGTATTGCCTTTAAGAGGTCTTCTAGTTTATGGAGTTGTTCATCTGCATCATTTGAAGTCTTCATGTCTTGGTCTTATCTATGTTTGTCCTGCATCCTAGGTCTTCTATTGGTCTTGTTTCCTGCATCATCATGGAGGAAAAGATGTTAGATCCAATTGGATCTAAGAAATACATAGAAATCTTAAAGAACACAATATATCAGTCAAACTCCCATAACTGCATATTAACCGATGATATCAATGGAATAGAAAGGTATGCATTTGCACTGACAAAATAATAACATCAAAAAGACATCTTTATGAAATCCTTTGCTATATTTGAAAGATGCAGTGAGTGTCACGAGCCCGTGCTTGAACTTTACAATATGCATTATTAAAGAATGAAAGAATGTTGGGTGTTCATGAATTCAGGAAAAGGTAGATGCAGAAGGTGGAGAAATCCAGTACATAACAAGTTGCTACAGGGTGCATACATGTTGTTATAGATTTTGACACTATGGATGCTGATATGCAGATGCCAGAAGAGTAAAAAATAGTATTATCAAATGTTGTTATGAAATATGCATAACAGAGAATAATGATCAAATAACAGAGTGCATATGCAGGATGAATGGAAAGTAATGTTGTCATAGTACATGATGCCTTTGGATAAAAAAGGAGAATCAATCCACAAAAAACATCTACTTCTAAAAATAATGAAAAGACAATGTGCATATACTGACAAGCATGAGTTACTTTTTATGCATATATCCATAAGAGTGGAACAAGTACAATGTCCATATGCCTAATATGAATTTGAAGAGAGGTTATATGCAGGGTATTAGTCAAACAGTGTATTTTGGTATGCTGAAATGACAGTGATGTATGTACCCATGTTTATAATACTGTTATTATTTTAGTATTTATGTCTAAATAATATTGGTAAGCTTGGTTCTGACAAGGGAGGACATCATGTAATGACAACCTATAGTATAACAGCATGGTCCCCATACAATAAAGACTACAGACAACAATGGAGGAAATCATTAAACAACAGAATGGAGGATGATTCAAAATCAACTCTTTACAAACCACAAACACAATGATACATATCAGACATATAGTATTCTCAGTTAAAATGCTTGCTGCTTCAACAATATGAAGATGTTTTTATGTTTAAGTAACATCATTGTCGTGTTTCAAAGAAAATATTGAATGAAGTCTACAGACAAGAAGATAGAATGGAGCTCATTTATCAAACAACAAAATGACAGCTTACAGGTGTGTTCTCAATTTTACATCCAGATGTATAGATTAAGCCATGTGGGTATCCAATTTTTTGGTGCCATTCAACCAACAGACAGTGTGCAGTCACAAAGAAGTTCTAGATTTATGCTAAATTCCTTGTTTTGTGGCATGAAAACAACCAAGATCAAACTGTTGAAGCTGAGTTTGAGGATATGCATGAATGGAACCTTATTTTAGGGTATCGAACTCCAAGTTACAAGCTACAATAGCAAAGCATAGACCTCGAGTTTTTTTGTTTTTTTTTTAAAAACATTAAAGACTCTAGTTCCTAGGCCCGCTCAAAGAATAGGCAGATAGCACCTTACATATTATCTAGTAGGAAATAATGGGATTCGAGCAAGGAGGGAATCGACAGGCATGGTGGAGTTATTAGTGTAAATATTATGATAAGAACAAAATATAAATGCAAAGAAAATGGAGGAAAAAACTTATCTGTAAGAAATGGTTTAGAGAGGTTGTGATTGAAGCCCAAAATTCCATGTTTAATGGCATTTAACTAAACTCCAATGAAGTGTAGCCGTGGTGTAAGCAGAGTCAAGCTCTCTATTAAACAACTGGTGACTTCATATTAATGTGGAGTTGACTCCATTCAAGAGCCTAATGCTCTGTGTCCACTTCCAGTAGAGACCAATCTCCATGTGTATCTATAGAGCCGCGGTCAATGATAGAGGGGCCGAGATCATGCATAGACACTAAGTTTACACCAGTTCTAAATGCCACCCTGCATATATGATGAGGAACACTAGTCTGAAAGAGGAGCCTGAGCTATTTATATCTTTGCTACAACAATCAAGTCCACTCAAGCTCGAGCTTCATAGGTGGAAGGTTTCTAAAAACAATATCTACTCTCAGATTTATCATGGTGAGCTCCATCCAAACAACAGAAAAGCGGAGCTAAAGAATAAGTAACATCACAAACATGGCGGCATTAAAAACTGATAGGGTTTTGAAACCCTCATTCTTCTCCCAATACAAACTGCAAAATGTAAATGAAACCTTCAAAATGCCTATGTTGAAATGTAGTAAGCTTTTAAATCCGCTTGACAGAAGGATTTAATGCTGCAACAGACTGCCCTACATGACAGACTTCTCCAAGTGCCACACCAGCCAAGCCTATGCCACGATGGGTGAAGATATGTTTATGGAGATTGGCTATGGTGTCGACTTTACTAAAGTTAGAGTTTTCTTGAGTATAGTTAGGGTTTTATCATATAAGATGGCGGTTTGGGCTTTTTAGTATTATCTTTGTGTTTTAATATATATTTTTATATATATTAAAGTATATTGTAATAGATTTAGGTCCCCCAAGATATCAATGTTGTATATTGATATAAAGATGTAAATCAAGTATATCAACATTAGGAGACCTAAAGTCTAAGGAATACTCATTTTCAAATTTAGCCTCAAGGGCTTAATTTTAGGCATGAGTCATGCCTTAAAATTGGGGATTGAGCTAAAATTTTGGGCTTGATTGGAGGCTAATTTGTAGGCATCGTTTAGGCCTTTGATTTAGGATTATCTTTCTATTTTGAGGAGTGTTTTGGAAGGAGAGATGATTTTCAAAATTGAGCCTTGGAGGCTATATTACTGAACTTCTCATTTATTTTTAGGGGGGGCAGAACTGAGGGAGGAGGGACTTTTAGTGAACTATTTGTTCCTATAGACCTTTTTTATGCATTTTTTATCCATTGGGTTGCAAGTTTTAGAGAGAGGGCTAAAAGTGAATTCATTGTTCCTTAATGTCTTGGAAATCCTTTTGTAACCACTTTGTCAGATTTTGAGAAGAAATAAAGCATATGATTCATTTCCTTACATATTTTTGAGCGTTCAAAATCCTATTTTCATTTTTCTTTGCAAGTGTTTATTTAATTGATATCCAAGAGAAGTGAGTGTATCCATATTCCCCCTCAAGGTGATCAACAATTCAAAGCCTTGTAAGGAATCTATATGTTTGTTGACTTATCAAGCTATTTGTGGTTCAACCCTAGTAGTGAGATTAGTTAGCCTATATGTTGAGCATATATATTAAGTATCAAGCCTTTGATATGTGAGTAGGAGGTATTGTTTTATCCCTCAAGAAAAGTCTGAACACATTTTTGGTGTATCACCTCACTTTTACTTCCAGTTTTGTTTTCAAAAGTTTCCTTCTTCCCTTTTCCCATTAAGTTATCAATCAGGAGGTGATATCCCATATCAAATAGGAACTGGCCTAGAATCCGGAGACTCCTTCTCAATCATAGTCCTCCCACAACTAGAGAAGGTTTCCATTGTTAGGATAGAGTACTATCAAAGCCCCAATGCTTGAGTTGGGGTGGTAATTCTAAATCTCAACAAGAACGACAGGGATCAAAAAATCAAATCCCTCTCTTGAAAGAGCCACAAGAATTGCTCCCAAGGTTTTATATGATTGGGTCACAATCGCATTGGTCAAATCAATGAAGATTAATGTGTAAGTACACAAGGTTGACCTTTGTTGGTTAATTGAACTAGAAACTAGAAAACTATGATTCACTTTTTTTTGAATATTTAGAAAATGAATCTTTAAAAATAAAATAAACTTTAACAAACTAGAATTAATAACTACCAACCACTTCTAACTTTGAATTTCAACAAAATTGCAAAAGATGTACAGTGACAAGAGATTTAAACGAAATAAGTTGAATTGAAATCCTACAGACATCGACCATAAGTAAAATCAAACTTACATAAAGAAGAACAAATCTGATCTTTAAAACTTGAAAATAACATGAATTAAGGATCCAAAAATTAGACTATTCAAATGCAATAATCTAAGAAAATAAAATAAAATTTCTCAGAATTCATCAAAATCACATAGTTGTACCCAATCATGTGCACATGTGAGACAGATTCATCCTTAAACACACTAACAATTTGTTTAGCTCCATTAATCCACCACCACAAGTAAATTCCTCACAACTAATACCAATTAAATGGAAGGTGAATTAAATTCACACAAAACATGCAATGGTTCTTGAATTCAAAATTTTCATTTGAAAAAAGAAGAAGAAAATATTCACATTAAGATTTCAACATCGTTGCATATATTGTTCTATTGCAAAAATCTTAACCCTTATTACTGTATCATAAAAAAAATGGAAGCACTTCCATTTTGGACTGATTTAGCCATCCTAGTAAGTGTTTTGGGGTCATTTCAAATGCCTTGAATGGGTCTTTGACTTGGATCTAGCTTTTACCCTATTCTGCCCTATTTCTTACTTCTCTCTTGTCTGTTTCTGGCATCCTGCTCTACAAATTTGAGGTTCTTGACCTCAGGGTCAAGGTTGACCTTCTGGGTCAAGGTCAACCTTAAACTTGACCTAGGTCAAGGTTGACCTCTACCCTGACCCAGGTCAGAGTCGACCTTGACTCTGACCCAGGGTCCAAATTTCAATATTCTAAGGTTTTCGGATGTCAGGCTTTGGAAATATTTAATTCCCGCTTCCAAGTCGACTATTTTGGGCTCTGAAGTAACGTATCTTGAAATTATATTTAATATAGGTCCACTTCTAGGGGTATAGTCCTAATTGGAATTTATTTCTCCTATGTTGGCCTCTCTAGAAGATTGTGCCCTAGATTTGTATATAAGGAAGTCTTTCTCCTCTCATTTTCTCTAAGGGAATCTAAGACAATCTAAGAAGCAAGACTTGAGGCACCTTGTGTGCTAAAAATGTGTCACACTTCTATGAATCATTATATCCAAGATCAGTCAAGAATGAGGTCTCAAATGGTGACACATAGCTCTCTATTCATGGAGTGCAAAGGTGTGTGATGGAGGCCCTCAGATTGACCTAGTTTGTGCCCCTACAAGTACATCATAAAATGAGAGATTCTATATGATAATGGAATTAATCTATATGATAACAATGCATGATTATTCTATGAAATGAAATATGAATGCAAAATTAATCTATGAAAGAAAATATGAGTTTAATCTAAAATACAAATGCAAAACTAATCTAAATGAATTGCCATGAATGCATGAGAGAAGAAGACAAGAAGAGAGAAGTTGCAATATCCGAGCTCAAGTGCTCAAATTCTCCTCCAAAATTGCTCTCCAATCTTGTAGCATAACAATAAACTAAAAAATGTGTGTGTGTGTTTTTTTATTATGCAAATGAGGAGAGGCTTCCTTATAAAGAGCAAAGGAAGGAGGAGATCAAGAGGTAAAAAAAGGAAAATAAAGCAATGGTGGAGATTAAATCTTGGTTGATTCATGCGCTTTAAATCTTCAAAAGGCAAGATCAAAGGGCTATGATTAAGAGGCAAAAAAGCCCACCACTTAGGAAGATGTAGAGAAAAAAGGATTTTTTTTTTTATTTGATTTATTTTATTTTTTTATCAAAAAGAGAGCTTTAAGTGGGGATTTTATTTATTTAAAAGATGAATTTTATTTTAATTAAATAAGATAAGATTATTTAAATAAAAGAGGGATATTAATTAAATAATATAACATCATTTAATTAAAAAGGGATATTTTAATTAAATAAGATTATTTCATTTAAGAGATATTTTCTTTTATTTAAATAAGATTATTTCATTTAATAAAAAAAGATGTTTTCTTTTAATTAAATAATATTA
>MU224360.1:334095-378783 GCA_018584345.1 Thuja plicata
TTTAGCAAGAGGTATAAACCAACACTGCCATAGAGGTGCCCAATAAATGGGTGAATACCCTAACACATATGGATTAGGAGGATGATTTACCCAAGTTATATTGATTGAATTTGAATTTTGTATGGAAGTGAATGGAAAAGAGATTACTAAGACTCTCCAATTGTGTTATCAAAGGATCTAAAGGTTTATCTTCTCAATAAGGACATTTTATAGCTCACCAACTCTAAACAAGGTCACTTGTGAAACCAAAGATTACTAGTTAAAGAGGTCAAAATGCAAGAATCCAAAGTGTAAACAAGCTTCTAACAATGGGGTAAGTGACCTAATCTGATCTGGATCAACCCAGAAGACTGAAAATGATAGGATAGCAAAAATAAGCAAGTTGAAAGTTTGACACTTAAGAATGTAGATTTGTTGATCATTTTGGTGTTTATCTTAATGTTTGGGTGTATGTTTTGATCTTTCACTCACGCAAGACACATCAAGAAAATTGTTTGTTGTAAAAGAAACAATCACATCACAACCTAGGTAAGCCAGGACAATATCTATTGAATTCCCACTTGAACTGAAGTTTAGTCATGCTTACCCATAGCAGACAACTTATAAGCTTGGAGGCATGGGCTCCTCCTTACATGTGCACTCACTTCTTAGGCACACCAAGCTTCGAATCCCAAGAGAATTGCTTTGCAAAGGACTATTGTCTCTATTAAGAGCCGTGAAAATGTGGGACATCTTAGTCCGTCTGTGACCTTTCGCGCCAACAGATAGAGGGTTTTTGGTCACTAAAACAAATTTTTTAGTCAAGGCATCCATTTAGGTGGTTGTGATCAAGTAATTTTCCTAATTAAGGGGGCTCTCCCAATCCTTTCAAAGCAAGGTTTTCACCTTAACAATGTAGGGACTTTAACGCACCACTAGGGTACTAGAGGATATTTTGGTTGCCACAATGAATTCACACCTGTCCATTGTGAGACTAATCACAATGGCATTTTTTATATACCGGTTCAGAAGGGCTTGGCTTTAGCCTATTACCGATAGGGATATCCACTCTCACTGGCTCTATTAAAGCACTTGGGAGGTAGCCACACTAAAAGAATTAGACGAGTTTCTCTTACACCCAAGATCCACAAAGGCGAGGGGAGAGGATAAATTCATATAATTCTTAGGATTAGAATCTAAAAGACACTTCAAACACATAAGAAAATGACAATAATTTTTCTGGATTTCTGATCATCCCAAAAGGGCGAGAGCATAGTTTCCTAACATTATTGCCATTCCTAAAATACCAAATAGAAGTTCATTTTAGAAGTCTTGCATGTGGGTTCCTATTTTAATAAAACAAAACAAAATGCAAGCACAATGTTTAGTGTGCTATCGATCAAGACAACCTACAAGATGATTCGTTAGTAGTCTTTGTTTGAGTCTTCTCTTTCAACATCCTGCAAACCACTGTTAGATTGTAATCAAAGATAAGCATCAAGAACAACAAAGCCAAAGATTGGTCAGCATTAGAAAAATCATAAAATAAGAAATTTGATTGCATATTCAGAAAGTAGATGAAAAATCACACACTTTCAAAAAAAGTTGCACTAAAAAATGTTACCGTATGAGCCCGTACGAGGCTTCAGAAGCTACAAAATAGATGATTAGACAGGTACATTGATAAAAACCTGCAATTTCTGATAAATATGTGACTAAAATATAGAAACTAATAACAACCCAGAAATCTTCAAATAATTCTACCCAAAAAAAAAAAAAATTACACTCAATTTAGACCTAAAATGAGCAAGATATGATTGTTTGAAGTTAGACTGCAATTTCAAAAACTCCAATGGTGAAGGAAAAGACTTTTCAAACCCTGTTGACGTCAGCAAATTGCGACATTAAAATTGACGAGCTAGGGGCCGTCACAGAAGGCCCATATTTTGACGCCCATATGGCTGTCAAAATTAACATAGTAAAAAAAATCTAATTTTTGATTTTTGATTTTTATTTTTTTTTCAAAAATCTGCCTCGGGCTGCGTGTAGAGATGATCTAAAATCTACCTCGATTTCCATGCAACCCCTGCTTGGGCAAAAGTATTTGTCACAAATTTGACTTTTGTCAAATATGGACAAGTTTATAGCCATTTTCAATCGAAATGACGATCCGGACGCAATGGTGGGGTCAGATTTGTCTCAAAATGAGAGCTTTAAAGACACTAAGAGAATAATAGAAAGAAGATAGAAGGAATTTTTGAATGTGATGACAGAAATAGATGTTCTGCCCCATGGTGGGTGCCAAAAATGTGTGCTAAAAATGTGTCACACTTCTATGAATCATTATATCCAAGATCACTCAAGAATGAGGTCTCAAATGGCGACTCATAGCTCTTTATTCATGGAGTTCAAAGGTGTGTGATGGAGGCCCTCAGATTGACCTAGTTTGTGCCCCTGCAAGTACACCATAAAATGAGAGATTCTATATGATAATGCATAATTTTGTCTATATGATAATGAAATTAATCTATATGATAACAATGCATGATTATTCTATGAAAGGAAATACAAATGCAAAATTAATCTATGAAACAAAATATGAGTTTAATCTAAAATGCAAATGCAAAATTAATCTAAATGAATTGCCATGAATGCATGAGAGAAGAAGACAAGAAGAGAGAAATTGCAATATCCAAGCTCAAGTGCTCAAATTCTCCTCCAAAATTGCTCTCTAATCCTGCAGCATAACAATAAACTAAAGAATATATATATATATTTTTTAATTATGCAAATGAGAAGGAGAGGCTTCCTTATAAAGAGCAATGGACGGTAGAGATTAAGAGGAAAAAAAGGAAAATAAAGCAATGGTGGAGATTAAATCTTCGTTGATCCATGTGCTTTAAATCTTCAAAAGGCAAGATCAAAGGGCTATGATTAAGAGGTAAAAAAGCCCACCACTTAGGAAAATGTAGAGAAAAAAGGATTTTTGTTTATTTTTTTATTTCATTTATTTCATTTTTTATTAAAAAGAGAGCTTTAAGTGGGGATTTTATTTATTTAAAAAAAGAATTTTCTTTTAATTAAATAAGATAAGATTATTTAATTAAAAGAGGGATATTAATTAAATAAGATAACATCATTTAATTAAATGGGGATATTTTAATTAAATAAGATTATTTGATTTAAGAGATATTTTCTTTTATTTAAATAAGATTATTTCATTTAATAAAAAAAGATGTTTTCTTTTAATTAAATAATATTATTGAAAAAATGATCAAACCTTACGAAATATTGAAATAATTAAATTAATTACGATTTGATCAAGGAAATTGATTTGAATTGAAAATGTTGCAAAGTATTGATTTAGGAATTTGATAAATTGATTCTAGTCATTTGATAAATTGAAGAATGAGGGCCTATAGTCTTGGCGACCATTTTAGGGTGCATACACACCTAAGCATAAGAAGAAATATCATATCTATTGAAGAAATCATCCAATCTCAAGCATTCAATTCATCAAGGAGATTCATTGGTAGCCATTGAAGGATTCAAGCTCTATGGATCCCTCTTGTTGAAGATTTCTCCATCTACATCCATGCAAACCTCTTCTTATTCCAAGATCCATTCAAGGTTGGTGTTGAAGATCTAAAATCAATTGATTTGAGACATCCTACATTCTAACTTCTACATCCATTTGGCGCATACATACTTGTGGATCCAAGTATTCGAATCCTCCACAAGGGTTTCTATACAAACAAGGTGAATTTGTTTATTTAGTTTGTTTATCTATGCAGTTTCAATTATATTTTAAGGTTAATTCAAAAACTAGGGTTTGGCCAAGGCAAAACCCTGCCCCTAACAAACAAAACCATTTTTCTCTCAGGTACAGGTACAAGACACCAAGTTTTAGATCAAAATTGGATACCCTTTTCGACCAACTTTTGGGATCCGTTAACAGAATTTCCGTCGGAGCAGTGTAGGTCAAGGTCAACATTTTTGGGTACAATTATGCCCCCGCATTTGGGTCAAGGTCAACCTGACTCAGAAAAGGAAAATATTTCTGGGTTTTCTCTATCTCTGTGTTTCTGTTCCAGACCCGGTTGCAGAATTTCCCGAAACTCAGTATAGACACCAGAAAACAACAATTTATAGATCTGCTATATTTTGAGGTTAGTACTTGTCTTTAATTCATTTCAATTAAGGTTTTAATCAATTCAAATCTATTACATACTCTTCTTCCATAATTCAGGAATATAAGATTTTCTTCTTTCTTCTTATTTCCGATCGATTGAGACATTTGTGTATTGGCCATTTTCTTATGGTTGATCAAAGTGGATCTTTCCTTTGTGAAATTTGGAGATAGGAGGAGAATTTTATCTTCCCCCAAAACCTTTAAATACAACACAAACACCATTTATTTCTATACATACATTTATCTTACATACACCACAACATCATATCCATCAATTCATTTTTATACATTACATTTTGGTGAACCCGCAATAGACAACTCTTTCTTTTTGGTGTTAGATTTACATTTCATGTTAGATCTTGCGTACATATTAGATTATCCTTCTTTTATGTTCTTTCATTTAAATTTTATTAGTTTAGTTCATTTACATAGCATTGGTGTATGAGCTTTACTAGCTCTAGTCCTACCTATAATATCCCGGTTAGAAGAAGTCGCCGACTTATGGGTTCTTTTGATCTTGAATCTTCTTCTCCTTTCTGTAGGATCCTGGATGACAATTTGATCACTCATGATTCCAATCCTTCTATGTAGCATAACTCTTCTCTCTCATCTCATGATGAGGATGATGCTTTAAGAGTTCCTCCTGAACAAGTCCAAAAACTTTCAACCAAACTTGATAAAATGGGAAATTGGCTTATTCAAGAAAACTACAATCAAGATTCTATCCAAGCTATAGAGGATCTTAAGAAATTCTTCATGATAATAATCAAGGTGTTAATCTCTTGTGTGGTATTACTCATCTTGTGCATTTCAATGTTAAACCTTTAGCTCAAGAGGCTCAAGATCTAGGATTCACTCCTCTTGTCACTAGTGTGGAACCTTCTTCTGTTCCTTTACCTAGCACTCCTACTTACACTCCTCCTTTGATGATTACATCTCTTCCATTTTCCAATCCTCTAGCTTCAAATATTCTACTTCCATCTCTTCCTGTGAGTGTTCCACTGATGTCTTTACCTACCTCACAACCTTCATACCATAGTGTTCCTTTAACCTATTCCAACCCTCTTCCAACTTTGGTTCCAAGTGTTCCACCAGTTGTGTCTTCCATTCTCACCACTTCCTACACTTTTCCTAGTGTTCCTAATGTTTCTATGCCTCCTATTTCTTCTAATGATTCCACAATCATTATTTTGGCTCAAACTGTGTCCTCTTTACAACAACAACTTGCATCCTTAACTCAATCTAAGTTTAGTATTCCTACATGTGACATGGGTAGTCTTTTATCCCTAGACATTATTCCTGCTCCTATCCCTCAACAAGGCAATATGCCTCATCTTGAGAATTACAATGGTAAGGGAGATCCTGTCACTCATGTTAAAACATTTCAAATCCTTTGTAGCGATTATGCTCATGACCATAGGATTTTATCCAAGTTCTTTGCTAGAACCTTTCATGATAAGGCCTTGCAATGGTATTGTTCCTTGCCTCCTTATTCTATTGATTCTTTTCCAAAAATTTCTAATACCTTTATCCAACAGTTCCAAAATAACATTGGTCTGCAACTATCCTTAACTGATTTGATGCATTATAAATAGAATACTGAAGAAAATTTGACTGAATTTAATAGTAGATTTAATCATTTGTATGCTCAAATTTCTTATCCTATTCCTGATATTGATATTCAACATATGTATATTTCAAATTTGCAAATGGATATTAGAAATAAGATTCTGCTAACTGAATTTACCTCTTTTCAATATCTTTGTGCATCACTTCATCATTATCAATTACAAGTGAGTCAATTTGAGAGAAACACTCCAATGGCTCCTGTTCTAGTTGATAGGATTGATGCTCCTCCTAATCCCAACAAGTTTCTGAAACCTAACAACTATGTCAAGATTAATAAACAAGAAAATGTAGTTGTTGATCAAGTTGTTGTTGCATCCAACAATGCCACTTCTGCATCCACTTCTTTTCGTTTAAATGATACATTTACTCCTCTTTTTGAATATTTACATTCTATTATGAGTAAATTTTTGACTTCTAATATGATTACTTTGCCTCCTATTTAGCCTCTTCTTCCTACTACGATGGCATCAAAATCCTTTGATCCCAAAGCCTTTTGTCAATACCATCGTCAGAATGGCCATGATACTGAGAAGTGTTATTCTCTAAAACATAAGGTTCAAGACTTAATTGATTCTAATGCTTTATCTGTTGATAATTTTGATGGTAGTGGGAACAAATCTGTCTCTCCTCCTAATCAAAACCTCTAAATCTATACGAATGTGTTGCCTACACATGATGCTAATACCATTGTTCAACCATATGATGTGGATATTGTTTATGATTCAAAGATGGATGATCTCAATCATATTGTTAACCATGTGGAGCATGTTGTTTTGCCTCAACCTATCTCTCCACCCTAGCCTCAATCTCAACCTCCTATTCAAGATCCTCCATCTCAACCTCAATTTAAAGTTCCACCTCAATCTAAACCTTGAAAACAACCTAAGGACAAAATACCTAGGGAACTCTCAATCACCTTTGATGATTCTAAGACCATTAAGGCTCCTGATGGTCCCCTCTATATTTATGTTAGGATTTCTAAGATACTTACGCGTTCTTGTCTTGTTGATCCTACTTCCTTAGTCAATGTCATTACTAGAGAAAACCTTTTTATGAAGAACTTACAACATGATTATTATGATACATCTGATGTGTGGATTCAAACTTGTAATGGATTTATCTATCCATCATTTGGTTCTATTAACTTACCTATTGAACTTTGTGGTAAATTTGTGGACACTACCTTAGTTTTTGTCCCTACTTCTGATCAATTTCAAGTTAAGCTTGGTTTTCCTTGGTTGACTGCCATGCGTGTCATTGCTTCTCCTATCCATAAGTGTATTAAGTTCATTCATGATGAAGAAGTGAAAATGGTTAATAATAGTTTATATCAAGCTTCTAGGCCTAGGGATTGTGCTACCCTTGACTTCTTTTGGCCTTCATTACCTAATTCATGTTCTTCTCGACCTGATGACCTTTTTCTCTCATATCAAGCCTATAAACATTACAAGATTCTTGAGTTAAGAATGCCTCAGATAGATCTTCACCATGGTATTTTTCCTATGCCTTCCTTACCTCCTTTATCCATTGCTTCTAGTTCTATTAATCAAGCTCTTAGTGTTACTTTTCAGCCTACTGAGAATCCTACTAATCCTCCTATAGAACCTGCGAAGGAACCAATTTTTGTTCCTCCTGGTTCTCAACATGTTTCAAATAAGACAAAATGTAACAAATCTTCCAATGAACTTTGTAAGAAGCATCGGGCTAAAGCTAGGGCCCATGCCTTTATTCATCAAAGTTCTTTACCTTCTTTTGACCAGCCTATGCCTGATGTGTTGGAAGAAGTTAATGTTAATAATAATGTTAAGATGAATGATTATGATGATTCTATTCGCATCTTAGATTATATTTTTATTAATCTTGATGAAGAAGATACTCTTGATGATCCTACTGATGCTAATGATGAATATGAGACTATTGATCCTGATACTGATTTACCTCATATGCTTTCCACACAACTTATAATTACACCTAGCATCGAACATTGCGATTCTCAAGAGGATCCTTGTTTGGAACTGGCTATTATTCCTACTATGTTGGATATAGTCCCTCTTGTGAGTTTCCCACCTTCTCTAAATGAGATAGACCGAGATGGAGAGAGTAGGTGATGTTCTTGATTGGCTTGTCCTCCATGGTAGCCTTTTATATGTTTTCTTGTTGTATTGTGCTTCTCCCGTGATGTTTTTGCTAAATGTTTGTTAGATTCTTTTAAACGGCCCTTGTTACTTTGTTGGTGCAATATGATAAAGGAATCAAACCTATTGTACAATTCTTCTATATGTATCTCTATTCTTCTATATATTGTTTTCATGTTATGTTGTACCTGTGCTATTGTTCATAATTGTTTTCCTTGTGTAGTCCGCTTGGATTTGCGACATGGTAGCACTAATTCTTTTTGGTCTCCATGTTGTGGTCTGAAAAGACTCTTCTTCTTAACTCTTACATTTTCTTTCCTCCATTGTGATTTTAGTTCTACTTTCTTTGGGGAATGATGTCAATTGATTTGCAATAATATCATATATATATATATATATATATATATATATATATAAAATCTTATGATCATACTGACCCCATGGTAGGTAGATCCCTTCTGTGTTCTCTGTATGTTTATGTGGTATTTCCCTTGATTTGTCTTCACTTGGGGGCATCTCGTAGTGAAAATGTAATCAGTGGAGTTGTTTATGTTTTCGTTAAAGCCATTGTTCCTGTTAAAGTGTTAGCAATGACTTTAACATGGGGCATACACTCTACTCACTTTATGCACATACGCACTTTCAAAATATTTTCAAACTTACAACTTTTAATTTTTTTTTCTCCCTTTATGGATTAGAGACTAATCCTTAAAGCATGTATTTTTACCTTATAGGATCTCTTGATCCCTCCAGTTTCAATTTACAATGTTTTGATCCCTTAAGGTCGGAAGGTGTCCTTAAGAATGGATCTCTCTATATTTTGGCTTTTCTCTTTTGGAATAAAATATTCCTAACAGTAAATCATTGATGGGTTTACTAGTGAGTAGCCACATTCACTAGGTGGTTCAACTCCATCTTTCCAGTTGCGCTTTTTCCTTGTGTGATTCACAATGGGACATAGGTTCTCATTGGGCAAGAATCACACCCTCTCTCTTTTTCTTTGACTGGTGATGTCTCTTTTATTGTAATCTTGGGGTTGACAAAGACTTGAGTCCCTAGGGGCTTGAGGATTGCTTTGTCCCTTTGATTTCAATAAGATTATCTTTTCTTTATGATCTCCTTTACCAAGAGTTTGCATCGAGTCCATACTCTTGCTAAAGTGGGGGCTAAATGTATCGTCAGAAAATGGAAGTACTTCCATTTTTGACTGGTTTAGACCTCCAAGTAAGTGGTTTGGGGTCATGTCAAATGCCTTAATTGGGTCTTTGACTTGGATTTGGATTTTCCCCTGTTCTTCCCTCTTTCCCACTTCTCTCTGGCCTATTTTTGGCATCTTGCTCTACAAATTTGAGGTTCTTGACCTCAAGGTCAAGGTCGACCTTCTGGGTCAAGGTTGATCTCAAGCCTAACCTAGGTCAAGGTCAACCTTGACCTTGACCCAGGGTCCAAATTTCAAGATTCTAAGGTTTTTGGATGTCGGGCTTTGGAAAGATTTAATTCCTGCTTTCAGGTCAGCTATTTCAGGCTCCAAAGTAACGAAACTTGAAATTATATTTAATATATGCCCAATTCTAGGGGTATAGGCCTAATTGGAATTTATTTCTCTTATGTTGGCCTCTCTAGAAGATTGTGCCCTAGATTTGTATATAAGGAAGCCTTTCTCCTCTCATTTTCTCTAAGGGAATCTAAGACAAGACAAGCTAAGAAGCAAGACTTTAGGCACCTAAGCATAAGAATCAATATCATATCTATTGAAGCAATCATCCAATCTTAAGGATTTAAGCACCTTCAAGCATTCATTTCATCAAGGAGATTCATTGGTAGCCATTGAAGGATTCAAGCTCTATGGAGCCCTTTTGTTGAATATTTCTCAATCCACATCCATGCAAACCTCTTCCTATTCCAATATCCATTCAAGATTGGTGTTGAAGATCTGAAATAAATTGATTTGAGATATCCTACATCCTTTATTATAACTTCTACATCCATTTGGCACATACATACTTGTGGATCCAAGGATTTGAATCCTCTACAAGGGTTTCTATACAAACAAGGTGAATTTGATTATTTAGTTTGTTTATCTATGCAATTTCAATTATATTTTAAGGTTAATTCCAAAATCAGGGTTTGACCAAGGCAAACCCCTCCCCCCCAGAAAAAAAACCTTGTAGGTATAGGTACATGACAATGAATTTTAGATCAGATTTGGATACCCTTTTCCACCAACTTTTAGGATCAGCGAACATAATTTCTATCAGAGTAGTGCAGGTCAAGATCGACATTTTTAGGTACAAGTGCACCCCCACATTTGGGTCAAGGTCGACCTGACTAAAAAAAGGAAAATATTTCTAGGTTTTCTCCATCTTTGTGTTTATGTTCCAGATCTGGTTGCAGAATTTCCCAAAACTCAGTACAAACACCAGTAAATAGAAATTTCCAGATCTGCTATCTTTTGAGGTTAGTACTTGTCTTCAATTCATTTCAATTAAGGTTTTAATCAATTCAAATCTATTACATACTCTTCATCCATAATTTGGGAATATAAGGCTTTCTTCTTTCTTCTTATTTCTGATCGATTGAGAAATTTGTGCATTGGCCATTTTCTTATGGTTGATCAAAGTGGATCTTTCCTTTTTGAAATTTGGGCCTAGGAGGAGAATCTTATCTTCCCCCAAAAACTTTAAATACAACACAAACACCATTTCTTTCTATACATACATTTATCTTACATACGCCACACCATCATATCCATATCATTCATTTTTATACATTAAAATTACAAACTAAACTGGAGTTTTTATAGTTTTTACAACTTCAAAATTGCCAAACTCATAACTAGGTTTTCTAGGCATTATTTCTAGGTGTGATGAAATGAAAACTACATATCAACATGCAAAATTTACTCCTAAACTATTATATTATGGTCTAAAATTGAGTTTCATACATTTAAAACTCAAAATGAGCTCATTTCGAGTTAAAATGTGCCCTATAATTTCATTCCGAATTGGAGTTTAATAGTAGCAAATTTGTGTACACCTAGATCCATTTTTTCTTAGCAAAATGGATGAATTAATCATCAATAAAATTGTCCCTCTTCATTTTCTCAACCCAAGGATAACTGGAAACATCAAAGAAAATATCTGGATGAAGATTCAAACCTCAAAAAACCTCCACTCTTAGCAAAAACGTGACTCACTATATTTTTAGCAATTGCAAAAATGGAAGACTATGAAATAACATAATTTCCTCTAATTTTATAAATGCACTATGAGATTTGGAAAAGCTTAAAATTTTGGTCTGATGGATTAACCTCTCCAAATGGTGAAAGCTTCATATAGTCCAATTGAGTCTGTTGGTTTTTCTAGAAACTTGGGAGCTACTTTCCTGTCGATTAATATTGTTGCATTTCATTTTTTATATCTATTAACTCCTTGGTGGCTTGTATCCAGTTAATATCTTCCTTTTTATTTATGCTTTATAGATTTCGTTTGAAATATTGAACAATTTTATATATTCTATATATTTTCTCTTTATCCTCATTCTAGTATAGGACAAATGACAAATACCATATGAATTCCTCAATGCACTACACCAAAGGAAAAATTGCATATTTCTTTTCTCTATGAGGTTCTTTCTCTTTCCGTAGTCATTTAATACTAATTTGATGGCTCACCACTATGTATCTATCTTATCCACCTCTCCCTATTCAAACGTGGTAGCCTCTATCACCTTGTTTATACATGCTTGCTTCTTTATTTTCAAAGTTGGAAGGAATTCCTCTCACATTAGAGAAATCTCCTCAATGCTAGTTTCCTGGTCATTATTGATCATATAATTTAAAGTGGTAATCTCTTTGAATATGGTACAAAAATGTGTCAAAACTTTCCTTGTTGTATCTTTTTCGAGTTGTTCTATCTCAAATTTCCACTCCTCGCAGGCCTTGAAAAAAGTGACCATGTGTAAGGGCTTGGATCACGCTTCTAGTGTTTCCTAAAGAGTGGCCTTTAGGTTGGAAAGGTCTATTAGGCCCACTAGTTGAGATGTATATTCCTAAAATATTAATTTCGGTTGCTAAGTCACTTTTTTTGTCTCATCTAAATGCGTCATTTTAAACAATGATGTAACCCTTAATACAGTCAATTCCTTCTCCCCCTCTTGAGTGGGTACCCTAAGGTCTACTTCTTCTAGCATGAAGTATTTGGGGGTAATATCCTTCATTTCTTTGTCATGTGGATGGACAACCACCTATGCTTTCCAATGCCCTTGACTGTCCTCAATCACATAAGAAATTATTTGGGCTCTATGTTGACTAGACTCTTCCTCATAGAAAACCTTACCTATTTCAAAGAAGTATGTTCCAACATATCATGATATATCCTTTTCCTTGGTTGAATTGCTTTCATCAACCAAGTAGCCTTAGTGTTAGAAGAGAGAGACTGATATGTTTCAAGTTGGAAAACACTACTTCCTTCCCCTTGCCTCTCCTCATGCTGAGTCAAAGATGGTATATGTGGAGGAGAAGTGGATGTATGTTCATAATGTGAAGCTTTATAGGATTTGTTATCAGCAATTGGAGATTGCATATACTATCAGATCAACATTTGTAATGTAGTTGCATTCTAACAAGTGCATCACATCAGAAATCCTTTAGTAGAAGGTGAACTTAACATTTCTTGACAAATCTCTTAACAGAGTGCACACTTAACGGTGTTGCTAAAGCTTCAAAAAAAGTAGATCCTAACAAGTCTCCACTCTAATACTCCTAATAGGGTAGATCATTAGAAGTGATCAAATTGTAAGCCTTAACTGGATCCCTTCTTATCTGCAGATAGTGAAGTTTTGTGGGTGACATCCCCACCGTAGTTTTTACTTCCTAACAAGAGTTTTCTGTGATATCATATCATGTGTTATGTGTTATTTAATTTCATGTATGTTTCTTGAATGTTTACACATGTAAAGAACTTATGTTATGATTTCACATACATAAAGAAAGATGAACATATAGATAGGTAAATATGAAAATCTGATGACACAAAGGTTAATGGGCTAATCACATAAAAGTTTTAGAGGTATTGATTCATCCCTCCCCTCTCAGTACATCATTCCAGTAATTCCAACAATTGGTATCAGAGCCAAGTCTCTCTCTTGAAAAGCTTAAAGACTTAAGAGAAAAGATCAAGACAATGGAAAAGTACAAACTGGACAAGACTATTGAGAATGAGCAGTTACAAATTCAGATTTACTATGAGTAGTACAAAGAGGTGAGAGTAAGCATGAGAAAGTTGTTTGATGAAAGAAAGATTATGGCATCTAGGCTTAATGAAAAATATTATCAAGAAGAGGAGATCCTAGATTACTGTTGGAAAGATTGTTTGAGAAGCTACAATGGGAACAATTATTGTTTTGTCATTGATGTCAAACCTTAACTGGTGAGACTATTGCTATCTATTTCAGTACCATATCTATTAATTGATGAAGAAGATTTGAAGAAAAGGATAACAAGAAGACCGGGGGAAACAATTGAGTTATGGGTAAACACAAGGGTACTTGATCATTTGGCACATTGGAAAAGTGATATGTTGTTTATCTTTCACTGAAAATTTTACTGGTTGGTTTATGCCGAGCACCAGTATGCCGAGCAAAATTTTTAGTGATGACCGAGCACCAGTGAAATTGCTGAGCAAGTTCAGTGTTGGCCGAGTGGGAGAACACAATGGTGGCTGAGCGCCAGTATTTTGATTAATGATGGGATTTAAGATCTCTAGCTGACTTAGTTGATTTTATTGGGATATGTAAAGTTAATTAAAGATTGATCCACGTTATTTAATGCATGGGTAACCACAATTAATGCATGGATTCAAGATTTAATTAAAGACTACTTTGGAGAAGTAAGTGGTAATGTAATGATGGAAAGATTTGGTGGATATGACCTAACCTAAGGTCTACAATCTTGATTAAAAGAAAAAGATTTATCTGACCTAGATGAAGAAGTATAAGATAACCTCAAGGGGTTATTCAAAAAAAGTGAAGTAATATAATAAGAGAATGCAAGAGGATTGCATGGTTAATTGACTGACTGACATGATCTAGAAAAGAAGGCTGAGCAGAGAAGCAGAGATAGATTGCTCGATGGATTTCCAAGAAGATCTAGAGTTTGAGATGACAATGGAGGCCACTTAGTGAATTAACATAAGAGTTGAATTGGATCTAGATTGCAAAGTCAGTTGTATGAATCAGATCAAACCTGTTGATTACTTTCTAACCATTGTATCAGTTTAAATCCTTTAACTAGGTTGAGTTAACAGTCATTGTATAAATCCTTTGAGCAAGGTGACATTCAAATTGGAATGTTTTAAGTCCTCTAACAAGGTCACTTCTGATAGGGTGATTAAATCCTTTAACTATGTCACATTTGACAGTGTGTTTTGTAACCTTTAATAGGGTTGGCTCCTAACAGAGCTCACTTCAGAAGAGTGAAATTTTGGTAGCATGTTACTGGTGGTTTTTCCCATATTGGGTTTCCACATTAAATCATGGTGTTAAAATGTGTGAATGTTTATGTTGTGTTTCATTGTTAAGTTTCTGCAAGCTTATTTTATTAGTACAGTAAATTGCACACTTTTATATAATTGTTGTTGAGCAGATCTGAATTGTTCAAATTGGTATAAAGTTTTAATGGGCACATCTGGACCTGGGGATAATAGATTCACCCCCCTCTTAGTTATTCTAAATTCATTCTAACAATTACTTCAACTCAGCTGAATCAACAACAAGCAAAGCGTCAGACACATCAGTAGAAGAGATCACAAGTCTACAAGAGGTCAATCTACATCTGATAGAGAAAATCAAGATGCTGCAAATAGGTCAAGAGAATCAGATGGTAAAAATGATTGATGTCATGAATGATACAAGAAAAGCTAAATCAGAGAGAACATTGGCTATTGATGATAGGAGGAAAATCACAGAGAAGCTACAAGAAAAAGAAACAAAGATTCAAAGACTTACTGATCATCACCATGAGATTACCAATCAGATTATTCTTATGATTCAAGAGGCAAACAGATCAAATAATGAACTCATTGAAAGAGTACAGATCATCGTTGAGCTAAGAGAAGAGAATGAAAAGCTAAAACATGAAGTCAGAATCCAGAATCAGCACAATGAATTAATCAAGAAAGCTAAAGATAGCAATAAAAGAATGGATGATTTTCTTGAAGGACAAAGAAGAGTCAACAACTACACAGGTATAGGGTACACTAACAATGGAGAATCATCTAATCAATCAAATCAAAGGAATGCTTATGCAAATCCAATAACTAAGAAGCTGTCATGCAATCACTGTGGAAAACCAGGCCACACCTCAAACATTTGTAGAAACAAAATGAAAGGTATTCCTCAATCACAATCTACTTTCATTGGTAATTGTTATAAATGTCACAAGAAAGGACACAAGGAACATGAATGTAGATCCAAGATGACAAATCCAAAGAAGGAAACCTACATGGACAAGTACTGTCCTACCTACAAAATGAATGGACATACACATCAGGAGTGCTAGAAAAAGAACAAGAAAGCATGGACACCAAAAGAACCTAATAATGGCTGTAAATCGATAAGAATCAGTAACTCATATGTTTGGGACTATAACACATGGGTAAACTGCACAGCATGTGGAATGTATGGTCATATTGCTGCCAACTATATGAGAAAATGGACTAGAAGACCAAGAGGATGGACCAATCCAGGTATGGCATGTTTGCATTGTCATAAGGTTGGACATATGATAAAAGATTGCAAAGACTGACTGACAGAAACAAGCACTTATCCCAATGGAAACACCATTAATGACATCAAGAAGATGAGAAACAAGATGTGGAGAAAAGCTAAAAAAACTGAAGGTGCTAGAACAAGCAATGCAAATGATGACACCCCATCCAATGGATCTGCCGGCATGACTATTCACAACTAAGTTGCACAAGTAAGTATGGAACTGCATTATGACAAGTTATATTGTGCATCAGTTCCATTACACATTGATCATATTGACAAAATTAGCATTATTGAAGATGCACAATATTGTTACTTGTAATATTACTGAAAAACCATTTCATTAGTTAATAGGTACCAATAAGCATCGGTGAATGCACATAGTAAAGTTGACACTGCTTACCAAAATGTATCAAGCATTACACAAAAGCCAAGTCGCTAACTGTAACCGACAGACATTGGTGATCTTTGAGCTGATAGAAGTTTTCGTCGCCATCTTACTGACAATCATCAATGAAATCACCAAAGCTGCTAGCTACCCCAAAACTTTGTGCCTACACTGTCAATGTTATTTACGCCTCAATCGACGAACTCAATCTTTGTACAATGATGAGTTGTTGGACATTAATGACAACTTAAGGCACAAAAGGTTATAAAAGTGCAATGGAAGAACTCATTGTGCACCCACAATTTTTGAGCAATGAAGCAGACCTAAGTAGAGAAATTGAAGAATAGATTGAAGTGTGACCTCAACAAGATTCAAATACAACTCAATAGATTCACGAGCGATCACAGATATTTGGTAAGTACCTACAATCACTGATTGTACTATGTTTAAATTACGAAAGCCCTAAATTTCAAAATATGATGGCATCTACTTCAAGAATAGAAAAATTGAAAGAGGATAAGAAGAAACCGATTAATCTTATTAGAAATAGTACTTGTGTTGAACCTAAATATAAGTTACACCCAAAAATTGCATCGCAACCCGATGATTCTGGAGCATTCTCTAGAATCCCACCTAGGGTTTTGCTGGTAGAGGATGTAAGGTCATATATACACTGCAAGATCTTGGAAATAGAAGATCTAGATGTAGATAAGTCCTATAAGGCACTATGTGATGACACTGGAAACTTGAAAGAAGAGCACAAGCATCTGGACGTGAAAGGTCTGATAAATGCATTACACTTTCCTAGGGTTTTTAAGTCTGAATAGATATGAATAGTTCTTAGCATAATGCATAACCAGACATTGTGGCTTGATGAGCCTAAATGAATAAAAAAATATGGTATTCATGCGGTTACTGGATATCCCACAACTGACAAGCCAAAAGATCACAAGCACCCATCCAGAAAGGAAGTAGAAAAGTTAATAGGTGCAAAATCAGATAACAGAGTTCTCAAGGTTAACACCATCACCAACGAGGAACTTAAGTTTGGTGCATGTGTGGTAGGATATAAAATATTTTAGGCCAACAAAATGAATAGCATAGCAAGCACTGCTATGAGTACAACCTACAAGATCATCAAACAAGGAAAGAAGATGAATCTTTCAGAAATATTGTTAAATCAACTTGAGGAGAACATGAGCACTATAAGGTCTTCAAGGACAAACACTTGTAAGTTTGGTTCTCTTATTATGTGCACATTCTTTTACTTTGAAGAATACTTTCCTTCCATAGGAAAAGTAGTATAGGACATAAGCAAACTAGTCACCATACAGATATGTGAGCACATAGAATCATTAGGTACAAATTTTGATATCTTAATGAATGAATATTTCAAAGAAGAAAAGATGCAAGCAAGTAAAAGGATACCAGAGAGTTTGATAGAAGAACACAAGGATGATATATGTTTTATGGTAGATACTAATTTTACTTATATCAAACCAATAGTACCTAGAAAATCTTGGCTATCACCACTGGATTATGAAATCAAAATAGGACAAGCTAAAAAATGCATCCAGGCACTATTGAATGAATCATTGGACAACAAGCAAACAAGATTTGGAACTTATGAAGAAGCCAAACAAAAAATCAAATTAGACCTTATTGTCAAGAAAGTTGTAAACAAAAAGAACAAAATGGTAAAGGTTCTAATGAATAAATTGGCAGTTACTAAAGAAGGTGAAGAGGAAACATAAGGAAAGGAGGAAGAAACTAAGGGCCAGTCACCTGTCAGTGAAGATAAAAAAAAGAATGATTTAGAGGCTACACAGTCAGATTCACCACCTCCTCCTCCACCTAAGAAATCAAGGACAACAGTTGCTTCAAGGACAAGAAGCAAAACAATAAAGGAAGAAACTCCTCCACCATTGAAGAAAGGGAGAGTGAGAACCTACAAGGGGAATCCAGTCTCACCAAAGGGGAAACAAAACAAAAGGAGGAAGTTGGTTAGAAAAAAAAGAAGATCTAGATGCCTCAGCTATGGATGAAGCTGACCTAGAAGTACAAAAAGGGAAAGAACCCTTGATCCCTGAAACCATTGATGAAATATGTATAAACATTTAAGAATCATAATCTATTTCAGATCCTAATATTAGGAAATGGTTGAAATTTGATCCAAAGGATAAAAATAAAATTGAAGAAGCTATAATAGCTAAAATGTGCAAACACAATTATGTTCCACTTCAATTGACAAAATATGAAGTACCCAAGGAGCTAACTGACAGATTGTCTGCAAGATGGACATTTGCACTTCATCAAGAAAAAAAGATAAGAGAAAGAGTACTTTTTATTCTGATGCCTTCTGATTCAAAGAAGGAAGAGATAGATGAAATGATGAAAAAATATGAAAAGGAGTTCTCACCCAAAATGAGAGCATACAAATTTCTTAAAGGGAAGCTAATTGAGCTAGATCAAGAAAGCTTTAAGAAGTGGTGTAAAATACTCAAAAGTCCCACTAAGGAAGCTAGCCAGGAGAAAGAACACATCATCATTAGAGATGCACAAGGTGATTCATCAATTGAATTGGACAGAGAAGAGAGTGATACAACATGAAACTAGAATACTGAATTTGTATATGAGGTATGACCCGACACTACTCTTGACAACACACAAGGTGAAGAAAGACACATTCCACCAAGCCCAATTCATATTGACTTGAATGATGAAGCAGAGGTTACCAAAGAAGAATTGACAATAAAAGGTAACATAAATGAGGATTTCAATGATGAAACATGGTTGGATAATATCATTAATGATAATACAGGAAAAGACCCTGCATAAGAGGTGCAAAAATATAAAGATTTCACTGTTGCACAAGGTGATACCGATGAACATGACACACTTACTGACACTGCAAAGGTAAGTAATCCGCCAACATGAAAATATTGATAGAAGCTATTGAAATTAACTCTAGTTAGGAGAAATCATCTAAGAAAGATGAGAACACACCCAAGGACACAGGTAAAGATAAAATTAAAGCTGCATCAGACACACAAAAGGATATAGACATAGAGATGAAGGATGCAACCAAAAATCAGCAAAAGTTGTCTATTGAAAAGGACAAAGGAGAAGATACTAACAAGGATGAAACATTGAGAAAGGATGAAGAAAAAGAAAAGAGTGAAGAAGTTAAGCAAGATGATAGCATGAAAGAAAAGGAAGAAAAATTTGTTGATACACCCAAGGCCACTAAAGAGACGTCTTCACACAGCCAACAGGTGGACTCTGAACATAAGAAACAAGAAGCTTCATCTTCTCAACCTTCACCTACCAAATCAATGCAATCTCAAGATCTACAACTAGTAGTTCACCAGTTCATCTGCCAATAAAAGAAGAAGAAGAAGAAAGTAATAAAGAAAGATATCTTGGCTGTAACACTTGATGAGGTGATTGAAATACCCAAGTGGGATGCATCAACTTTAGATGTTGAAAAAATTCAAAAGTTTGCAGTGATATATCAAAGAAAATCCCTACAAGAGAAAATGAGAAAAGAACATAGGGAAGCCCAAGCACTTGACAAAGCTAGGGATATACTACATCAACTTGTTCCTGATATTAAAGTTAAAAATGACATATCAGTCATGGAAAAAATTGTAGTTCTTACCGATGTCATCACCACTCAAAATGTAGATGCAAAGAAGGCAATGGAAGAATCAGTAGAGGAGAAGTATCAACACAAATTAGTTGAGAAGATCAACCAAGAAGTGGAAGAAAACAAGGTAAAGCTCTCTAAATTAGCAAGTCAATTAGAACCATTTATTGCAAAAGCTATTACCTTAGTTCAACAAATGCGCACACTTGAAAATTTCACAAAAGAGAATAGTGAAAAGCTGTCCCAACTAGATTCAAATATGACAGCAAGTGCACAAAGTTTAACCTCTGATACAAATACAATAAAGTTGCGTCATGACAAGATCATAGAGGTAAATAGGTTAAGACAAGAAATATGGGATGTAGAGATACAATTTAGGAATGAGGTTACCGAGATGCAGGCTCACATATTGCCAAACCTCACTACTCTGCAACAACACATTATAGATGCAAGAAATCTAATCTTGACCCCGGAAATGTCTATGGTAGACATCATCTATGATATGCATGTGAGGATATCACTTGAACACATGGATCTAGAAAATTTGAAGGAGAAATGGGAGAAGATGATGGAGGAAATCAAAGCCTCACACTCCGAAATTTTTTGACAAGTTGTAAGTACCTTTGCCTTTATTATCAAAAAAGGAGGAATGATTACATGTGCATATCTACAATATACTACATTAGCAAAAAGAGAAAAGGACATGTATATTATATGTGCATGTATGGTCAGAAAATGGAAGCACTTCCATGGTAGATGTTGAGGATTAGAATTACCACCCCAACTCAGGCATCGGGGCTTTGGCAATATCCTATCCTAACAATGGAAACCTTCTCTAGCTATGGGTGGACTATGATTGAGAAGGAGTCTCCAGATTCTAGGCTGGTTCCTATTTGATATGGGATATCACCTTCTGATTGATAACTTAATGAGGAAAAGGGAAAAAGGAAGCTTTTGAAAACAAAACTAGAATTAAAAGTGAGGTGATACACCAAAATTGGGGTCAAACTTTCTCTTGGACAATAATGCAGGAAACCCTAACTTATATGCTTAAGCTTGGTACTTTGGATCTCTGATCAACATATAGGCTAACCAAACCTTACTTCTAGGGTTGAACCACGAATATCTTGACTAATCAGGAAACATACAGATTTCTTATAGGGCTTTGAATTATTGATTACCTATGGAAGGATTATAAAACTCACTTCTTTTAGATATCAATTTAATAAAACACTTGTAAGACAAGATGAAAACAGGATGTGAAACCCAAACTCAAAAGCATATAGAAAAAGAATGAAATGTCTGCTTTATTATCCTCCAAAAATCTGATAGAATAGATTACAAAATGGACTCCAAAAAACATCTAGGAACAAGGAGTTCACTATATGCCCTATCTCTAGAATCTGCAACCCAATGGATACAAAATGCATAAAAAAGGCTATAGGAACAAGAAATTTCACTAAAAGCTCTCTTTTCTAAATCTTGGACCCCTATACCTAAAGTAAAAGGTCAACTATATAGCCCATAAGGATAATTTCAAAAATGAAAGCTCCCTCCAAATAGGTCCTCCTCAAATAGAAAGATAACCCTAAATCAAAGGCCTAAATGATGCCTACAAACTAGCTTCCAAAAAGCCTCTCCAAAAAACATATCGCTAAAACTAAGGCATGATTGATGCCTAAAATTGAGCTCCTAATTTTATTCCCCTAAATTTGGTGATTAAATGTTTTACAACTTTCACATGATTATCCAACTTATTACAAAATACATTACACATTTTCATTAAAATCTAACCCAAATGTATAAACCCCATCCCAAACATAAGGAATCTATCTCACACATAAACCCGACACCATAGAAAAAACCCTAACTCCACTGTAAAGCTGACACCATAGTTTGATAAAATATCTCGGTGGCTAAGGTATTTCGTACTGCAGTTAATCTGGACCTTAACCCTTGTACTTCGATGGACTTCAAACTCCGTTCAATTTGGAAAAGGTATTGTGTATTTCATTTTTTTATTTTTATTTTGTTGTTTTGGAGATATGTTAGGGTTTTTATGTGCTCTGGCGCTACCATGCTGTGAATGTGGCACTATTCCTGGTTTCTCTGCATAATTTTTTGTGGCTAAACTGAAGCTCACCATTATTATTTGGGATTTGGTGGAGTATTTGAAGCCTTTTGTTTGTGATCCATGACATAGATCAAAGACATCTCTTTTATATAATGATTATCTTTGTCGGCGACTTCTGCTATGATCTTGAGGCTCAGACTATATGTGACATTGGAGCTCGAGCTTGAGCTGTATCCTGGAGTTCTATTCTCTAGTCAAAAGAACTTGGGTTATGGTTATCACTTAAGTGCATGCTCACTGTTAGTTCCTGAGCTCAAGCTCTGCTGGAGTGCAATCAACTCACCATGTCATGCATGATCTCAGGCTCCCCTTTACAATGCAAGCCTTCCTTACTGATTTGTGGGCTCTTACCATGTAGTTAAATATAGAGCATCAGGCTCTACTATACTCGCCTTAGGGTTTTAAATTCCATGAATAATGGCATTGTGCATGTATTCTATAGGAAGCTTGGGCCTCTATTACTAGAATTTGAGATCTCAACTGAATCTTTCTCCATTGAATCTTTATGGTGCTGTCATGGCACTCTGAACATAGAGAGCTCGGGCTCTTCAACCATGACCTCTCTGCATAAAAGCCATAGATAAGTCACTCTTCTTGGGTTTTTCTTGTGCTTGAACACCCACTATCTGAATAATGTTACTCTCTATTATTAATATTCCTATCATAATTTTGAATGGTAACAAAATGTGAACACCCACATGGCTTATCCTGCACATTTAGATGTAAACTTGTTAAACATATGTAGGCTATCATTTGTTTTACTGGGAGATGGACTCCATTTTCTCGGCTCCATCCATTATTGTCTAAACACTTTTCAATATGTGATTTCTTTATGTAAGAAATAGAAGTTAAATAACATACAAATACACTGTTATTCCATTTTTGCGTAAAACACCACCCATGGGGTTTGAGCACGGGCTCGTGACTCCCATGGGCAACATTTATAACATTTATGACTTCCAATTTATAACATTTATGACTTCCCATGGCTCGTGACTCCCCTACATGCACTAAACTTCCAATTTACATTAAGCTGATGAATGTTGTACTTGTTTAATGCCAACAATTTATAAACCATGTATATGCTTTTCTTTTTCTTTTCTCCTGCAAATTTATAACAACATTTGATAATATTGTTTTCACTCTCCTGACATCTACATATTGGTATTAGATCACAGTGATATATCTTTTACATCCTTAGACAACATTATCATTTGATTTTTCATTAAATATGCATTGTTTAAAAACTACATCTTCATAGGCACATGAATCAAATTGGATGTCACTACAGTATAATCATTTTCTTGCACATCAATGTTGAATTTTGCATATTAGTACATCTCTTTCTTGCACATGCATCTTATAACAACATTACCATACTCTGCATATTTGTAGTAATGTCATTAAACTTATAACAACATGTAACAACCTTGTACCAATTGTTATGAACTGCATCTTCCCTTTCTCTTTTAATAATGCATGCTTCAAATATAGTAAGGACTTCATAAAGATATGTCTCTTTGATGCTATTATCCTGTTAATGCAGATGCATATATTTCCATTGCATTGATGTTATCAGTAAATATGCAGTCCTGGAAGTTTGACTGATGAATGGTGTTCTTTAGTGAACTATGTATTGCTTAGATCCAATTGGATCTAACATCTTTTCCTCCATGATGATGTAGGAAATAGGACTAATAGAAGACCTAGGATGCAGGACAGACAGAAACAAGACCAAGACACAAAGACTTTAGATGACGTAGATGAACAAATCTAGAAACTAGAAGACCTCTTAAAGGAAATACATAGATCCCTATACTTCATCACACCTTTCTCTTACTTTCTTTTCTGCAAATGTCCTCTAAGTTTTAGTATGAAAGATGTAACCTTGAAGGAACACTTGTCTAATATTTTCAGTTTGAATGCACAATGTAATGATAATTTATAAATCTAAAATTTTGAACTTGATCACTACTTAGGGTTCAATGTAATCTGATAATAAGAATGTAATAGAAATGAATTCATTTTCATTAGTTGTATAGTAATGTCAAAGAGATGTATTTCTATGCAATTTTTTACTGTTTCTGATTACTATCCCACATGTAAAATTTTGGGTAATAGTAGACTGGTTTAGCCATCCAAGTAGGTGGTTTGGGGTCATATCAAGCACCTTGAATGGTTTCTTGACTTTGAAATAGCTTTCCTCACGTTCTGCCTCTTTTTCCACTTCTTTCCATCCAGTTTTTGCCATCCTGGACTGCAGATCTAAGGTCTTTGACCTCAGGGTCAGGGTCAACCTTTTGGGTCTATGTCAACCTTGACCCTAACCTAGGTAAAGGTTGACCTTGACCTTGACCTAGGTCAAGGTTGACCTCAACCTTGACCCAGGGTTCAAATCTCAGGGTCCCACAGTTTCTAGATATCGGTCTTTGCAAAAAGTTATTTCCCACTTCCGGGTCGGCTGTTTCAGGTTCCAAATTGGTGATTCCTAAATTATATTTAACTTAGGTCCTCTCCTAGGGGTAAATGGTTGAATGGGAATTTAATTCTCCTATTTCGGCCTCCTTAGAAAATTGCACCCTAATTTCATATAAAAGGGAGCCTTTCTCCTCTCATTTTCTCTAAGTGACAGGGAGAAAGAAGAAGTCCTCGATGAAAGCCTAAGCATCCTTAAAGCAATATATTCTAAGTATCATAAAGAAAAAATTTCAAGCATCCATTGTTCTACATGTTTTCAAGCTTTCATGATGTTCAAGTCCTCCTCTCAAGCATTCAAGTTCTCCATTGAAGCCCTAGATCTAGCCATCATGGTGGTGTGATCTTCCTTTAAGATCCTTTGTGCATCCTCAAGACTCTTTCATTACTTCTTCAAGGTGGATTCAAAGCATAAAATCATGGAGGTTTATGGTCTTTATTGAGTCTAAGCTTTCATATTTACATACTTGCTTACATTTGAATTACAATTGCATATCTATTAAATATCATAGCTTTATTCTTAGATTCAATTCTACTACTTGCTAGCATTCTATACTTTATTGATTTCAAGGTTAATTCCTAAATCGGGGTTTGACTAAGGAAAACCCCTCCCCCACAAAAAAAAAACCTCTTTTTCTTGCAGGTAAAGGTTTAGGACTTGGGATTTGGACTCAGATCTAGATACCCTTTTCAGCTTTCTTTCAGGCTCCGCGAACAGATTTTCTATCGACGCTGTGCAGGTCAGGGTCGACATTACTAGGTTAGGGATGACATTTGTGGGTCAAGGTTGACCTTTTTCATAAGACGGTGTCAGATCAGAAAAATATTTCTGGGTTTTGTTTGTCTTTGCATTCCAGTTTTGAATCATACTTCAAATTTTTTAGAAATACTATACAGACCTCAGAAAACAAGATTTTCCAGATCTGCAATTCTTTAAGGTTGGTTCTTCTTCTCATCCTTTTCAATTACTGTCATATATCATATCTAGATTGTTAATTAACAGATTTTTAGATTTCCCTCTTTGTTTTCATTTCCAAATGATTGATTCATTTGTGCATTAATCCCTCTTTCGGGTTGATCAACTTGGATCTTTCATTTGTGCATTTGAGGATAAAAGTGGAACATCTTATTTTCCTCTTAATACACATTTCAGTACAAACTTCAATTAAATTTAAAGGTTAAGGAAATAGAACACATTTCAAACCTAATTAATCAAACAACAAACACAAATATAAACAATCATTTTTCTTCCTTTATAGTGCATTATATCATATATCTCAGCGAAAAAGGGAAACAAAAAAAAGGGAAGGAAATTATATGTATATACACTTACACTTACCAGCATATACATAGGAGGAGTCATTTAATGACTAAAGAAAGAAAACAAATGAGTATACACAGGTGTACATACTAATACATTAAGTATGTTCCACATATCAGTTTTTGATACTAATGTCAAAGGGGGAGATTGATGACATTAAGTTTTGCCATTAGTATTGCAAAAGAAAAACATAGCAGAGATCATCGGTATAGGCATACCCGACAGACAACATACTACCTTACCCGATGAGATGACAATGCTTGTCATGAAAATGCTAAGTATAGGAACACCCGACAAACACTAACAAGTGTTGAACTGATGACAAAGCATAAAGGACATCACCAATGGTATAATTTTATCAACATCACCAACAGAGCAGAAAAGGAAAGGAACCCAACAAAAAATTCAATATAGGGACACCAACGGAGTAGAAGCCTAATAGAGCAAAGAATGAAAGAAACCTGACAGTCTGACAGAGCAGCCCGAGTATCATAATCGACAGTCAGTTACAGAACCTGCAATAGTGGATTTGACTTTCCACGTCAGATAAAACATTGTAATTCTATTTATAGAGTTTTAATTTGTTTTAAATCATTACTTGAGGGTCAAGCAAGTATATTGTAATTGTTTTAAAGCATCCTAATAGATCTAAAACATAACTAACTAAAAAGATCAAGGTCAAGTTGTAAACCTTGGATCTAGACTTGACTTGAAAAGTGTGAATCAAGAATGGACCTAGAAGCTAGTATATATAGATGTTCAATCATTTGTAATAGAAATAGTTGAAAAATGATTGTAGCCACGAAGAGCATCTAAGCAGCAAAAGTAAATTCATGCAAAGTTTAGAAACATATCATATCAGCTCTCAAGTACACAGACAAGGCTACCGACGAGCAGAGACAAGGTATCATTCAATCACTCAAGGTGATTACATATACATTGTAAGCTTTATAGGATATGTTATCAACAATTAGAGATTGCATATACTATTAGATCAACATTTATAATGTAGTTGCATTCTAACAAGTGCATCACATTAGAAATCCTTTAGTAGAAAGTGGACTTAACAGTTCTTGACAAATATCTTAATAGAGTGTGCACTTAACAGTGTTGCTAAAGCTTCAAATGAAGTAGATCCTAACAGGTCTCCACTCTAATACTCCTAACAGGGTAGATCATCAGAAGTGATCAAATTTTAAGTCTTAACTGTCTCCCTTCTTATCTGTAGATAGTGAATTCTTATCATATCATATGTTATGTGTTATTTACTTTCATGTATGTTTCTTGAATCTTTACACATGTAAAGAACTTATGTTATGATTTCACATACATAAAGAAATATGAACAGATAGATATGTGAATATACAAATCTGATGAAACAAAGGTTAATGGGCTATTCACATAAAATTTTTAGAGGTACTGATTCACCCCTCCCCTCTCAGTACATCATTCTAGTAATTCCAACATATTGTACATTTCTTCTAATATAGTGGCGAGGGTAGAGTGATGCTGAAGACCGGAAGCCTTCAACCTATTGACTAATATATTAATTTGTGCACTATTTTGGTTAAGGCGTTGCGCAAGGTCCTCTTGGGTTGCATTTACATGACCTAATGGCACTTGTAGAGGGTCTATAGCTGGTGATGGTTGTGGAAGAGGAGAATTTTGAGGAGGGTTTACGGGTGGTGATGGGGGTGGATGAGGAGAATTTTGAGGAGGGTTTACGGGGGGGGGTTGGTCTTTCATTTCTTTTTCCTCTTCTTGGGCTGTTTGATGAATCTGATATGAAATTAATAAAAAAAAACAAAAAATCAATATCATAACCTAATTTGATGACAAATGCAAAAAAAATAAAATAATAAAACAATAAAACATACCTTTGTTACGGGGCACCATTGCTTGAAAATGTGGAAATTGTTGAAGAAATGTTGTTTTCTTCAAAGAACCATCAGGTTTTGATTTTTTTGCTCTCCTTCACTCTGTTGCTCCATAATTTAGGCATTAGAAATTTCCTAAGCCACATGCTTTCCAAAATATATTATGTTTCTAATAACCCAATTGGGTTATTAGAAACATCTCAGAACCCAATCGGGTTATTAGAAACATCTCAGAACCCGATCGGGTTTTGAGAAAGATAGAGTTTTTTAATAATATTTTCTAGGCTTGGTTACCAAGCCTAGTACAATTTCAATTTTTCAATAACATGATTGGGTTATATGAAATTTGATTTTTTTTAAACACGTGTCCACTTTTTTGACTCACAACTTGGTGCATATACCCTTAGCTCATCAAAAATGACGATAAACTTCATTATGCATTGGCTAGTCATGTTCTTTGGTTTGTTTAGTTACTTATACATTCATAATATTTTTGTCAACCTATAAACTTCTTGTTTTAACTTTTCTTATGCCTTCAGAATGGATGGATTCAAATGTAGATGTCATTGAGTACCATTTGTTAAACTTATACACTTTAGGAGCAAAAATGACACACTTATTTATAGGACTTTTTTATATATAGTTGTGTATCTAAGATTTTTGGTAATTTTGTATCTCAGAATTTTGATAACATTGATATATTTATTCATAATATGGTTGTATCAATGATATACAATGTATTTGATGAACTACAACTGATTGTATGTTTGAATTAATTTGTTGATATTCAACCGAGTTGCAGATGTGATGATAAACATTATTAGTTAATGTATTGTCATTGATGTCAACCTATTTGTGTATGATTTTGATAAAAAACATCTTCTATAGATTGAAGATCTGGAGCAAACAAAGTGAATGTGGTCGGTAAATAAAGAGTTCTGTATACACAGAGTAATAATGAAAACTAAGAAATTATAGTGTATACCAAGCACAATTTTAACCAAGCTAGGGATCACCGACACAACACGGTATTGACCGAGTAGTTATATCAAACCGAGGCTGACCTAGATGTTGAGCTGGAAATTAATGATTTTGAGGTAAAAGATAAAGTTTGTTATGAAGATCTAATGGTTATTAAAATTCAAGGAAGATCAGATGACAAAGATTGAAACATGTTTTTAACACAACTACCAAGGATGGTTTAAGCGGGAAAATTAATGATAGAGATCAAGTGGCTAGATCTGGAGGATGAAAATTAAATGAGATATTGATGTCTATATAAGAGATAATAGATTCATTTTGAATTACAGATATAATGCTTGATGCACATACATGCAATTTTTATGCATGACTGATCAAACTGGTTAAAGACAGAACTGAGTGTTGCTGCAGACATCACCGAACGATAGAGCAAAGAGCATCTACCGAGCAGAATAGAGTATGATGAACTGAAGTGAAAAAATTGATCATAGGTATTATGTACTTAGCATAGATCTAAAAATCTACAAATCAAAGTTGTATTTGAATCAGATCATTACTGTATCAGTTTAACCATTGTTACAGATAAATCTCTTAATAGAGTAGGATGTGACAATCCTTATTATGGTATTCTAATGAATGTTGAGTGTTTTCTTGATGAACCCATAATGAATGCAAGGTCAAGAGAGAACTGTTAGTTTTAAATCCTCTAACCAGGTCACATTTAACAGTGTGCATTGTAACCTTTAACAAGGTTGGCTCTTAACCAAGCTCACTTCAGAAGAGTGAAATATTTTGGGTTACCGGTCCTAGGTGGTTTTTCCCTTAAAAGGGTTTCCATGTTAAAAATCAATGTGTCAATGTGTATGATTGTTGTGGATTTCTATTTTACTTTACACATTACTTTATCTTGCATTGATTGGTAATCAGAGTATTAATTTACTGACACTTGGTAAATAAGTTAAGAGTAAGTTTTGAGATCACAGATTATATTTCACCAATCTGATTTTTATATTTGAAATTGTTTTGATATACATCTGGGAGAATTTGGGACTGCAGAGTAATTGGGAAGAATTGATTCTAACTGATTCACCCCTGCTCTCATTTATTCTAACATTATTTGTATGCAAGGTTATATGTACACTCAAGCTTGTATAATGATGAAATACATGCAAGAATGCAAATATTTGACATGGTTAAAAAAAATTATGATATGGCCAAACATATCATTTTCATGCATTACAATTAAATTTTAATAGATTTCAATTGTAATATAGATTTTATTAGATTTAAGTCTATCCCATTATGTAACCATTAGACCTATTAAGCCCTATTCAATTAAGTTTGACCTAGCATAAGAATAATGTATTTAGTTCATCTAAGTCACATTGGCCATGTTTGCAAAGTTATAAGTATCATTGACGTAAAAGTGCCAAAAGTTGCATTGTTGCTCAGTTGAAAGATGCACCACTCAGTCTCAATGGTGCATATTTCAAACCATTCATTGAGGGACCAAACCATAAAATCTATTGGTTCTAGTTGGGTGATTAAATTCTAGTGGTGACCTCATTTCACCCGTGTAGAATCAAGAACATTCTGGCGCATGTTGGACGTAAGTGTTCCCAAGGTGTACTAAGCCAAATTGGGCAGTGATTTTTGGAGGGCGATATCTCAAACCTCATGAGGGGTATCAGAGAACTATGAAGTAAAAAAGGACCATCTTGGGAAGGCCTACAAGCGTGTAGCTCTATTTTGGGATATTTCACTTGGTTTCCATTTGGCAACCCAATCTTGGTTGGTGCAACAAGTTGCATTGTTGCTCAGTTGAAAGTTGCTCAATGGTGCATCTTTCAAACCGTTCATTGTGGGACCAAACCATCAGCACCATTAGCTCTGATTGGCTAGAGAAATGATAGTGGAGACATTTTTTCTCCCGCATAGCATCAAGAAAGCTTTTGTGCATGTCAAACCTAAGTCTCCCCAAGGTGCACTAAGCCAAATTGGGCAGCGATGTTTTGAGAGTGATATCTCAGACCTCGTGAGGAGTATCAAAGATCAATCCAAATAGTGCACAAGGACCATCTTGGGAATTCCTACAATCATGTATCTTAGTTTTTGGGGTATTCCACATGGTTTCCATTTGGTGACCCATTCTTGATTGGTGCAAAAAGTTGCATTATTGCTTAGTTGAAAGTTTCTCAATGGTTCATCTTTCAAACTGCTCATCATGGGACAAAACCATCAGCTCCATCGGATCTGGTTGGCTAGGTAAATGCTAGTGGAAACCCTTTTTTTCTCATGTAGCATCAAGAATGTTCCAGCGCATGTCAAACCTAAGTGTTCCCAAGGTGCACTAAGCCAAATCGGGCGGTGATTTTTGGAGAGCGGTATCTCAAACCTTATGAGGGGTATCAGAGAGTCATGAAGTGCACAAGGACCATCTTGGGAAGGCCTACAATCCATATCTTAGTTTTGGGATATTCCACTTGGTTTCCATTTGGCGACCCAATCTTAGTTGGTGCAAAAAGTTGAATTATTGCTCTATTAAAATTTGGTCAATGGTTCATCTTTCAAACCTTTTATCCTAGGACAAAACCATCTATTATGTTAGCTCTGTTTGGCCAGTTGAACCCTAGTTACAACCCCATTTTTCCTATGAAGATGCAAAGAATGTCAGTGACCACCCCATACTGAAGTATCCCCAAGGTCTATTACGCCTATCAACCCAGTTGTGGTTATTGATTTAGAGCAACCTGGAACACCAATAAAATCATAGGATCCAATCGATCCATCCATCCATTCATCATAGGAACAACTCAGTAGAGGAAAAAAAACATCTCTAAAGCATGAATTTAATGAACCAGTAACATATATGATAGGTTCCTCAACCCTATCAAGAGAAACGATTAACATACATAATCCATCAACAATATTATGTTAATCAACTCAACTAATCAATGGAGTGAGGTTCTAAATTAACATCCTAATCAAGGTCATTCTTCAACATTAGAGGTATCTCCCATTCAACATTAGGTCCTTATATCCATCTAATATTCAATCAAAATATTTGTTCAAAACTTTAAAAGATCACCATTCAACATTCCAACTTAATGCCTTCAGTGAACAATTAATTCAAGGACACCATTATCCATACCAAAACCACTACCTTTCAAATTATAAGAATCCACCATAATTCCTTCAAAGCTCTGTCGTGTTTTCCATACCTACACATACAATTTTAGTTACAATAACTTGGTTCAACAATCTTACTCTAACCACCATGCATTTTTCATGTTCCGTTCACTCAAACAACATCATGAAAACAATAAACTCCTCAAGGATCATAACACCTCCTATTTACAACAATGTCAATGTATTCAGAGTCACAATAATTAAGTTTGATCAATGTCCTTCAAACACTATCCAATCTTTAAACCAAACATTTTTGGGATTCATACCTTGCTACTATAAGTATATTGAATCATTAAAAAACTCATTTCAATTGTATTGATCATCATTTAATCAAGAGTAATTTCAAACAAACAAATTCTATATTGACTCTAACTGTTATTGACATTATAGTTCCAACTGTGTTTTCACAAATTATTTCCTCCAGACTCACAAGATCCTTTAACTTACACCTTTGTGGGGTCATTGAAGTTTTTTAGGCATTACTCCATCCATTGATATCAATCAAACACCTCTCAACATCAATAATAATTAAAAACACTTTACTACATTGTCAACTCATAGAAAACTCATTAAAGAAGTCTGCTAGGGCATCAAATATATTCTACCAAAAAAATCATTTGATACCAAATCAATTCCATTATAAAGTTCCTTGAATCTAGTTTAAATTAAACTAGGTTTTGAATTTTTCCAACGGTTAAATTTGGAGATATTAGCAAAACCTTACTGCTACCTCTGTAAATAAGGGTTTGAAGACAATTTAAAAAAAAAACTATTAGATCTCTCTCCACAAGCCATGGAAAGTGCTCAAACTTGATTCATAACAAATTTAGTTCATCATAATTTTCTCCAAAATATGTCCTAATGATTATTCAATCCATTTTTATGTATAAAAATACTCAATAACAACAAAAAATGTTATTGTTCCTAGGACAATTAAGAACATTTAATAAACAACTTACTTTTATTGCCTTAAAAACTCCAAAATAATACTATACATTTGATTTATGGCAAGTTTGTCAACTTCTTGTTCAATTACAATCATCATAGTGAATATTTTTTTTTATCATTTTCATGCTCTAAACTTCTATGACTGTTACCTTACTGCACTAACCTTATGACAATTAGAGGTATACGAGGTTTAACATCATGAGCTCTCCCCAACCTACCTATCCTCTTGGATTCAATCATCTCATAGAATTTATAATGTTTTCTTTCTCATAAATACCCAACTACCTTTTAGGACCGAACACCTACTTGTTACATTATCTTTGCAACTTTTACAAAATGTTGCACTTGACATCTTTGATAACTTTTTGATCTTGTACTCAAACTCATAAAAAATTCTTATGGACATTGTTAACACATCACAGTGGACTATAAATGACCCTTTACAACCTTGGTACCCATTCATGGGCGCTTTTACATCATTTTGACCATTTGACCAATCTAGGTCTTGAATGGACAAATATGATATCTTTTACAAATGGACTTACATCTTTGACCCAATGTACTCAAAATGACTTAAATACATCATAAGTGACCTTATTGCAAAAAATTCATCACAATTTTTCACATTTTGACCTTTGATCTTCTGGTGTACATTTACCTTAGGTTCTCCTGCACCATTTACCCTATATATAAGTCGAGTTAGGGTATCTAAATTTGGAGTCTATTAGCCCAGTTGCAGTCTATTACACCTATTAGCCTATTTCTTTGGTTGGATAAAACATTTTGAGGGTAGTTGCTTTGGAAATGAAGCCTAATTAGGTATATTACACATGACAGCACATGACAAAGATATAATATGGAAATGAACATATATACATACATACATACAATGCACGACAAAGATGTAATATGGAAATAATACATACATGCAATGCATGACAAAGATATAATATGAAAATGAACATACATACATAAATACAATGCATCTAAAAGATATAATATAGAAATAATACATACATACAATTCATGACAAAGATAAAATATCCATAAATTAACATGTTTTATATATATATATGAAATTATTTTGTACAAAATGTGGCACATGCCATCTCAAAATCTTTACGAAATCTACATTGTTAGTAATAACTGAGGGGGGGGGGGGGGGGGGGGAANGGGGGGGTGAATCAGTGGCCTAAAAAATTCATCCTTAAATCAACCCTTAAAACTTATAACCATAGATTATGCCTCTAGTTATCTTCTATCCTACAAGATGAATGCCTTGGAATACTTATATCAATTTACTACTTGTCAGATTACTTTGTTAAACCTTTTTATGTATGTTTACCGATATGCAGTCATTCATTTACCGAAACATAGTAAATAAATAGAGTATATCGATCAATCCAGAATTGCATATGTGAAATGTAAAATAGTAAAGTAATGAAACATAAACACATGACACATGGATTTTTAACGTGGAAACCCTATTAAGGGAAAAAACCACTAAGACCGGTACCCCAATTTTTCACTCTTCTGAAGTGAGCTCTGCTAGGAGCCAACCCTCTTAAAGGTTACAAACACACTGTTAGGTGTAACCTTGTTAGAGGATTTAAAAGATAGTTTGTCACCTAGTATCTAGAATCTAATGCTACCATCCTTGATCAAACACTCACTTGGCCTTTAATAGGTATCGGGCATATCCAATGCTACTTTCTATGATCAAACTTTTTGATACTCCTTGGGATGTATCTCATTTATAGAAGACTGTTAAGTCCTACTTAGTTAAGAGACTTGATGATTCAATGGTTAAAATGAAACATTAATGATCTATTCATACATACAACTCAATTGCATATTTTTTAGATCTATTGTAAGTACATTACCTCTCTGATGAATATAATCAATTCTATACCTTTGCTCCACACTGCTCTACTCTGTGATGTTGTCTCACTATTCATCGGTGTTTGTAGAATCTATCTCTTTCCTCAACTTGTCGATCAGGAATGAAAGAAGACTTTCTTCTCCTTCAAATTTTCTTTAGAATATTTCTCTTCTCTCTTTTTTACCCCACACTTCGTAATGAATTGGGTTTGTCTCTATATAGACATGATTTCCCCTTTTATTGTCTTTCTTGATTCTTGGTGTGTTCCACAATTCTTGCCAATAGATTTAAAGTAAAACCCCAGTTTTATCTCATTGAGATCTTCTTGCCAACTGGACAAATCAGCTTTAAATCAATTACTTATCCTTGGCTTTATCTGGATGATTAAAACTATGATAACTATTAGTTATCTTTAGCTCTTGACAACTAAGCATTTTGTCATTTTCTAAACTCTCTATTCTATCAGTCAACACTTTAGTTAGTCATCGGTGATAACTAACTATTCCGTCAGTGTGACTTCAGTTGTCTTTGAGAACTCCATCCATTGGGCAACACTGTAATTCTATCCGTCAGGTTTCACTGTGCTTTTCTCATTGGGAAACACTATAAGTTTACTCATTGGTAATGTTCTGCATTTTCTCATCAGGTAACACTGTAACTTTTCTCTTTTACTTTGACCATCGGTGTGTACTCCATTGATGTATACAGTCACTTTGTGAATACTTGACTTATATGAATTACTGAAAGCATAGCCTTGATTCATCAGTTCTTTGAAGTCTTTGGAAATATATCCATGACCATACAAATTATATCAAGTTGACATCAATGACAATACAATACATTAACCGATTTAATGCCTTGCATGATCATAAACTTAACATATTCAAACATTCAATCAGTTACATGTCATCAATCTCTCCCTTTGGCATTGATGGAAACATACTACATTATCATACTATACTATCACTAATACAATATGAAATATATAGTTTCATCAAGCTTTCCTAATGTAACTATTACAAATGTCTGGCTTTCAGTAAGCTCAAATAGCTCAGATTTGATTCTTGTAGCTTTCTGTCTATCTTCAATCCCTTCACTAGATATATGTATAATCTTTCTCTCTCTGATGTGATGTGTTCTCCTTCTATGTCAAAATCTCTCCCGTTGACTGTTCTCTTTTCTTTTGATGTCTCTTGTCAGCAATTCTCTCCCTTTGTATGTACTCTCCCTTTTTGATTACATCTCTCCCTTTGGATATAATGGATATGATCTCTTCTAGATGGATATAATCTCTCCCTTAGGTGATAATGGATAAACTCTCTCCCTTTGACATCAATGCCAAACAAATATTTTGCAAAACAAATATTTTGATAGTAATGACAAAGGGATCCATTCTCTCCATAATATATTCCTTGAATTTCCCAATACATCAATAATAAATCTGGTGTTCAGAGTAGATAAATACCTTTATGTGTATAGATTTATCTTTGAAGTTCATTTCTCTGCTTGCATCAACATGAATGATATTATGATAATATGCAGGCTGATGCAGCCTTTTAGTCATTTACTGACTAGTAGACAAGGGTCTGACCCCTAGTCTCTTTCTCAAGTACTCAAATGCATCCTTGGGCAGTGGCTTGGTGAAGATATCAGCTAGTTGTTCCTTAGATTGCACATATTCAAGTATCACCTCCTTTACTTGAACTTGTTCTCTCAAATAATGATACTTGATGGAAATATGCTTTGTTTTAGCATGCATGACTGGGTTCATGGAAATGTTTATTGCACTGGTATTATCACAATAGATAATTACTAGTTCAAGAATTTGCATATGCATACCTTCCAGTAACTGTTTGATCCATGCAATATTTGAGCAATTTGCAGTAGTAGCAACATACTCTGCTTCTGCAGTAGACTGAGAGATGCATCCTTGCTTCTTGCTGATCCATGTGACAAGTTTGTCATCTAGAAAGAATGCTCCTCCAGTTGTGCTCTCCGGTCATCAATATTTCCATCCCAATCAGTGTTGGTAAAGACCTTAAGTTCAAATTTGCCTTCTCTTCTATACCATAATCCATATTCCTCGGTATTCTTCAGATATCTTAGGATTCTTTTCACAACAGTCATATGTGATTCTCTGGGATTAGCAGAAAATCTGGCAACTATTCCTACTGCACGTGCAATATCTGGTCTAGTATGTACAACATACATGAGTTTTCCAATCATTGATCTTTACAAAGTCTAATTTACCTCTGATGACTTTTCCCCCTTTGTCAGCTTACATCCAGTTGTCATCGGTGTTCCAACTAGTTTGGACTCTTCCATCTTGAATATTTTCAGTACCTCTTTGATGTATTTGGATTGTGTAATGAAAATATCTTCATCTTGTTGCATGATCTGTAGACCAAGAAACAACTTGATCTCTCCAAACATAGACATCTCAAACTCTTTGCTCATTTCATTAGCAAATGATTTGCATAGCATATCATTGCCTCCAAATATGATCTCATCAAAAAATATTTTAGAAATTAAAATGTTAGCATCAGTATCTTCCTTCAAATAAAGATTACTGTTTTCACTAGTCCTTACAAATCTAATACTTATAAGATAGGAATGAAGTCTTTCATACCAGGCTCAAGGTGCTTGTTTTAATCCATACAAGGCTTTGTGTAGTCTACATACCATGTTCCTCTTGTCTGGATCAACAAACCCTTCTGGTTTCTCAATGTATACCTCTTCCTCAAGTATTCCATTTAAGAATACAGAATTGACATCCATTTGATATACCTTTAAGCCTTTATATGCAGCATAAGCAAGTAATATTCTCACTCCTTCTAGCCTAGCAACGGGTGAAAAGGTCTCTCCATAGTCAATTCCTTCTTCTTGTGCATACCCCTTGCATACTATTCTTGCTTTGTTTCTGGTGAATTCTCAATTCTCATTTAGTTTATTCCTGAATATCCATTTTGTACCGATGACATTCTTGTCATTTGGTCTCGGTACAAGTGTCCATGTCTTGTTTTTCTCTATCTTCTCAATCTCTTCATTCATAGCACTTATCCATTCATCATTATCAAGTGTAGCATTAACAGATTTGGGCTCATAATCACAAATAATACATCTTGTGTTTAGAGACTTACTTTTGGTCCTCATACCAGCTTTCTTGTCTCCTATATGATCTAGTTCTGTGGATGATTCCTTATGACATATCTTGCAATTACAGGTTCAATCCTTTTTCTATCATCTTGATCATCATTTTGTCCTTCATTCTGTTCTCCATCAATTGGTGCATCATCTTGGGCAATATTCTAATCATCGTATTTGCAGCCTGATGCTCGAGTGCAATGATCTGTTGCTCAGGAGCTCTACATTGTTGGTCGGGTAGAGTGTCAGGTTCTTCATTGTAAAAAAACCCTATGTAGTCCTCTGGTTCTTTAGTGCTTTCCTTTTTATTCTTCTCTGCAAATTCATCTATCTTTACATTTGCACTTTCAACAATTTTGTTAGAGGCTTTGTTGAGACATTTATAAGCCTTTCTCTTGGTGGAATACCCTAGAAATATTCCTTCATCACTCTTGGAGTCAATTTTTCCATTTCTATCATCTTTTGACATATAATATTGACTACCAAAATGTTTGAAGTAACTTACATTGGGTGTGTAACCATCCCAAAGATCATAAGGTGTCTTCTTGGTGTCTTTCTTCAATTGTACTCTATTTAGTGTGTAGACAGCAATACTGACAGCTTCTCTCTAGAAGACTTGGGTGATCCATTTCTCTATCATCAGTGTCCTTGTACAATCAACATTGGATCTATTCCTTCTTTTAGCAATTCCATTTTGCTGTGGTGTTCTCGGTGTAGAGACCTATCTTTTGATTCCATGCTCATTGCAAAAGTTAGTGAATTCATTTGAAATAAATTCCCCTCCTCTATCTGATCTTAAGCATTTTAGTTCCTTATAACTTTTCTTCTCAACCATTACTTTGTACCATTTAAACATCTTAAATGCATTTGATTTATCTTTTAGAAACATAACTGTCATCATTCTAGAAAAATCATCAACAAAGAGAATAAAATATCTATCTCCATAATAACTCATTGTCCTCATGGGTCCACATAAATAAGTATGGAATAATTCTAGAATTGCATTAGATGTATGAGTTTTTATTTTGAAACTAGACTTTGTCATCTTACCTTTTTGACAATTCTTACACATGATGTTGTTGGGCTTAGTCATCGTTGGTAAGCCTCTTACATTTCTCTTTTTGCTAATCTTTATCATGTTGTCAAAGTTCACATGACACAATCTTTTGTGCCACAACCATATGTATTCATTTATAGCAATTAAACAAGTGGTGTTAGTATCAGATAAAATAAGTTACCTTTTGTCTCCTCACCGGTACCAATCAGATTTCCTAATTCATTGAAGATCTTTGGCTTCTTATTTTCAAATGCTACTTTGTGACCTGAATTATTCAACTAAGAAAAAATCAATAGATTATAATTCAATCTATTTACCCAATAAGAATTTTCACATTTTATTTGGTTATTCAACATTATGGCTCCTCTACCTTCAACTAGACAAGGTGTATCATTACCCATTCTTACTGAACCACCATTATAGTATTCAAAAGTCTCAAACTTTTTCTTGTCACCGGTCATGTGGTGAGTGCAACCACTATCTATTATCTAGACATCATTTTTACTAACTTTATATATGAGTGCATTTTCTACATACCTTTCTTTATCATCATCTGAATCATCTTTTACTGCCACAAACACCATCTCAATGTCTTCATTAGATTGAGTGTCAGTATCTTCATCTTTGCACTTAGCTAGGTAACTGGACTTCTTTCCTTTGTCCTTGTAGTCTCTGGTATCTCTTATTTCTGATTGTCGGTAGCTTTTGTAATCACCTCTTTCAGACTTCTTCTCAAATGATCTGTCATTACTTCTGTCATCTTTTCTTCTGTTAGGACATCTTGCAGCAAAGTGTCCAATTTATTTACAATTAAAACAAACAAGTGGTAATTTACCTTTGCCTCTCTACATTCTTCTAGCCATAAGTGGTTCAATTTCATCAAGATCCCCTTCTTCACTTTCACTTTCACTATCACTATCTTTTCTCATAGTGTGTTTATGACTTGATTTGCTTATTCTCATAGAAGTTTTGAATGCAGAATCTATATTTGGTAAGACACTATAATCAAAGTTATTCATTTCAAATGAAATCAGTCTTCCAATCAAACTATCTAGAGTAATATTTCTATTTTCTACTGCTCTCATTTCTTGAATGACTAATACTCTAATAGCATAAGTAGGTAGTAAGGTTCTTATAATTTTACTTACCACTGTATCTTCTTATAGTACACCTCCAACTCCTCGGATAGCCTTGAGTACCTCTTTGATTCTTGTGCTGTAATGTGTGATGTTTTCTCCTTCTTTCATTTTGAGATCATCAAACTTTCCTCTAAGGCTTTCTGCCCTGGCTCTCAAAACATTCGTGTCACCACCGTGTACAAGCATCAATTTTTCCCACATCTTCTTTGTAGTATTGCAGGTTTTGACATCTTCAAATTCAGCATCAGAGAGTGAGGAAGAAAGTTCTATCTATTGGAATAGTCCCAAAGGATAACTGAGAGGGGGGGGGGTGAATCAGTTATCAGCTAATTTAAATCTTCTTTCAATTATTAACTCTAAAATATAATAAAGTAAATGCACATTCAGATAACACAATAGACAACACCACAATTTGAATACAGGGAAACCAAATGGTAAAAACCCTGGTGGGAATTAGTATCCACAATGAACTATACTTGTTTATAGTAATCCCTGTTAGAAGATATTGTAACCTTGTTAGGAGTTGTACTTTACAATGCAATAAGTATAGTGACCTGGTTAAGGGTTTGACCCTATTAGGAGTCTTTTACAAATAACCTTGTTAAGGGTGGTGGACTCACTATCCAAAAGCTCACTGCTTCAATGGTGAAGGCTACAACCTTCTATAGAATAGATATGCACTATATCTGATGATGACCCATAGAGTAGACCTGCTATCTTGATCAGTTCCAGTGTATTGTAATCTTCTACTGCTTCTTCACATTGATCCTTGATGAATGAAATACATCTAATATTCTGCTCTATACTTTTCCTGTATCTTTTCTTATCATTCACACTTAGCGTTCCACAAATGAACTAATATAAGTATCTTCCTCAAAGTATGAGATCATGGGACCTGTTAGGTAACTCTTCATATCATCCTTATCAGCTTAATAATCAAACATGCATAAATACAACCATGCAAATATAAACTAAATAGACACGACGCTTCACGAAGTTGGCCTCACCAAATTAACTCTAACAATGCAATCTTGTTGAAACACATTTGACACCTTTAGATAACTGTCTTCAACTCATAACTAATATTGAATATACACACGCATATCCCAAAGATAGGCACAAATCAAGAACCAATGCAAATATGTCAGCTCTATACAAATAAGCTCTAGAAACTGTAACTACCACTAACAGAATTACACAACACAATTGAAACTTCATATCTAATTCTGCGTGTATGAATATAACATAAAAAAAATGTCTACAACCTGAATATATACATGCAAGTCTTGATAAAATCAGTCTGATAAGTACATACAAAATCACTACTGTATATTATATGTTGTCATCAATGACAAACATACAATCAACTATCTGACAGAAGTAAATCTCCAACAATCTCCCCCTTTGACATTGATGGCAACATATGATATTAAAAACATCTTCAGTACATGGTGTCTATAATCTTCTCAATATCCTCATCAAAGATTCCTCTACACTACTTCAGCCCTTTTGTCTATTTTTATACTCCCCCAGAGTATATGCTCCCCCTTACTATATACTCCCCCTTTGACATCAATGGCAAAGGGTGCCATAAGTAATTATGCACAGGTACTACTCCAAAAGTAGAGTAGTCAACCATTCATTAGTCACTATGGACTGATGTACTTGCTTCTTTATATAATCAGACTTAGGAGAGGGAATTAATCCCAACTTCTCCCTGAGATACTCAAAAGTATCTTTTGATAAAGGCTTTGTGAAAATATCTGCTAACTGTTCTTTGGTGCTCACATAGTCCAATTTTACTTCATTGTTTGCAAATTTTTCTCGAAGAAAATGGTATTTGATCTCAATGTGTTTTGTCTTTGCGTGCATCACAGGATTCTTGGACATGTTGATAGTACCGGTGTTATCACAATAAATAACAATAGGATAATCAACCTGTATGCCAAAATCTTTAACCATCTGCTTGATCTAAACCATTGTTGAACAATTCAATGCTGTTGCAACATATTCAGCTTCTACTGTCGACTAAGAGATACAATTCTGCTTCTTGCTTACCCAAGAAGCTAGCCTATCTCCAAGAAATACTGCTCCTCCAGAAGTATTCTTCATATCTTCAATACAACCTGCCCAATTTGCATCTGTATACACATGAAGTTGTACATTCTCTGATTTAGGATACCATAAACCATAGTCTATAGTTCCCTTTAGATATCTAAATATTATTTTTATTGCCATTAGGTGATTCAATTTTGGTTTAGCTGCAAATCTACCAACAATGCCAACTGCATTAGATATGTCTGGTCTATATTGAGTAAGATATATAAGTTTTCCAATCATAGACTTGTACAATGTCTGATCAACTGCTTCATAATTATCTTCTTAAGAAAGCTTGCTTCCTGTTATCATGGGAGTGCATACTGGTTTACAGTCTTCCATCTTGAAAGTCTTCAATATTTCCTTCACATATTTGGACTGATTTATGAATATTCCTTTGTCTTTTTGTTTTACATTCAATCCCAAAAAGTATTTTATAGGACCAATCATGCTCATTTCAAATTCATTCTACATTTATTTTTCACAATCTACACAAAGCTTACAGTCATTGCCTCCAAAGATAATGTCATCAACAAATATGGTGACAAGTAGTAGTCCATCAGGTGTCTCTCTTATAAATATGTTGTAATCTACTGCTCCTTTCTTGAATCCAATCTTGGTGAGGTAACCATCTAGTCTCTCATACCAAGCTCTTGGGGCCTATTTGAGTCCATAGAGTGCTTTCTTCAATCTGCATACCATGTCTGGTTTATCTGATAGATTAAATCCTTCAGGTTGTTCTATGAAGACTTCTTCCTTCAAGTCACCATTTAGAAAGGCTGATTTGACATCCATTTGATATACTTTGAAGTCTTTGTATGTTGCATAAGCCAAGAATAACTTAATGGCTTCTAGTCTACTCATAGGGGAAAATGTGTCAGTGTAATCTATCCCTTCTCTTTGTGCATATCCTTTACACACTAGTCTTGCTTTGTTTTTGACCACTGTACCATCTTCATTCATCTTGTTTCTGAATACCCACTTTGTTCCAATCACATTTTTGTCACTAGGTCTGGGAACCAATTCTCATGTATCATTTTTGATTATTTGATCTAATTCTTCTTCCATTACTTTCTACCAATCAGAGTCCTTGCATGCATCTTCAACATTTAAAGTTTCAATCTGTGAAAGTAAACATACCTCTTCATCTGCTGACAATTTTTTTTCTTTTGATATAGTCAAAACTTTGCTGCTCTGATCTCCAATGATGTCATTCTTTGAATGGTATCTAGATGTGAATTTTGGAACTTTTGGTGTGACATCCTCATCTATAACTTTAGATACTTCTTTACTTGATTCAGGTTCATTACATGATACATCAATGCAATCAAAATTTTCTTCAATAACAGTGTCTTTATTGCTAGGCCTGGGTTCATCCGCAATCATTGGTGCATATTCATAGTATCTTTCTTGAACCATGAACTTTTCATCAATCTTTACATGAGAAATTTCAATTACTAACTCTAGAATATAATAAATTAAATGCACATTCAGATAACACAATAGACAATACCACAATTTGATTATGGGGAAACCAAATGGTAAAAACCCCGGTGGGAATTCGTACCCACAATGAACTATGCTTGTTTATAGTAATCCCTGTTAGAAGATATTACAACCCTGTTAGGAGTTGTACTTTACAATGCAATAAGTATAGCGACCTGGTTAAGGGTCTAACCCTGTTAGGAGTCTTTTACAAATAACCTTGTTAAGGGTGGTGGACTCACTTTCCAAAAGCTCACTGCTTCAATAGTGAAGGCTACAACCTTCTATAGAATAGATATGCACTGTATCTGATGATGAACTGTAGAGTAGACCTACTGTCTTGATCAGTTCTAGTGTATTGTAATCTTCCACTGCTTCTTCACATAGATCCTTGATGAATGAAATACATCTAATATTTTGCTCTGTACTTTTCTTGTATCTTTTCTTATCATTCACACTTAGCGTTCCACAAATGAACTACTATAAGTATCTTTCTCAAAGCATGAGATCTTGGGACCTATTAGGAAACTCTTCATATAATCCTTGTCATTGTAACTAATCACACAAGCATAAATACAACCACACAAATATAAACTGAATAGACGCGATGCTTCACGAAGTCGGCCTCACCAAATTAACTCTAACAATGCAATCTTGTTGAAACATGTTTGGTGCCTTTAGATAACTATCTTCAAATCATAACTAATATTGAATATACACACACATATCCTGAAGATAGGTGCAACTCAAGAACCAATGCAAATATGTTGGCTCTGTACAGATAAGCTCTAAAAACTGTAACTTCCACTAACAAAATTACACAACACAACTGAAACTTCATATTTGATTCTGCGTGTATGAACATAAAATAAACAACATGTCTACAACCTGAATATATCCATGCAAGTCTTGATAACATCATTTTGATAAGTACATATAGAATCACTACTGTATATTATATGTTGTCATCAATGACAAACATACAATCAACTATTTGCCAGAAGTAAATCTCCAACACTATCATCATGCAGTTGTGCTCATGCTTCTCTCTCATTTGTTCAACTATTGGTGTTCCTATGGGAAACACATATTCAGTATCTAAGTATTGAGTAACATCATTTCCAATACCTGATAAGTGGAGTCTTATTCTGCTCTGCCATGAAGCAAAATTGTCTTTGTTCAACTTGGGCACATCTCGTCTATTCATCTTGTGATCTTTA
>MU224360.1:378833-410936 GCA_018584345.1 Thuja plicata
GGGGTGAATCAGTGGCCTCAAAAATTAATTGATTTTAAAGATTTAATTGATTTTAAATGCATATTTTTGTTAGTAATAACTGAGAGGGGGGGTGAAACAGTGGCCTCAAAAATTAATCCTTAAATCAACCCTTAAAACTTATAACCACAAATTATGCCTCTAGTTATCTTTTGTCCTATAAGATGAATGCCTTGGAATACTTATATCAATTTACTACTTGTCAGATTGCTTTGTTAAACCTTCTTTAGTATGTTTACCGATAAGAAGTCATTCATTTACCAAAACACAGTAAATAAACAAAGTATACCAATCAATCCAGAATTGCATATGTGAAATGTAAAATAGTAAAGTAATGAAACATAAACACATGACACATGGATTTTTAATGTGGAAACACTGTTAAGGGAAAAAAACACTGGGACCGATACCCCAAATTTTCACTCTTCTGAAGTGAGCTCTGTTAGGTGCCAACCCTGTTAAAGGTTACAAACACACTATTAGGTGTGACCTTGTTAGAGGATTTAAAAGATAATTTGTCACCTAGTATCTGACATCTAATGCTACCATCCTTGATCAAACACTCACTTGGCTTGTCAATAGGTATCAAGCATATTAAATGCTACTTTCTATGATCAAACTTTTTGATACTCCTTGGGATGTATCTCAATTATAGAAGACTGTTAAGTCCTACTTGGTTAAGAGACTTGATGCTTTAATGGTTAAGCTGAAACATTAATGATCTATTCATACATACAACTCAATTGCAGATTTTCAGATCTATTGTAAGTGCATTACCTCTCTGATCAATATAATCAATTCTATACCTTTTCTCCACACTATTCTATTTTGTGATGTTGTCTCACTATTCGTTGGTGTCTGCAGAATCTATCTCTTTCCTCAGCTTGTCGATCAGGACTGAAAGAAGACTTTCTTCTGCTTTAGATTTTCTTTAGCATCTTTCCTCTTCTCTATTTTTAACCCCACAATTCATAATGAATTGAGTTTGTCTCTATATAGACATGATTTCCCCCTTTCTTGGCTTTCTTGATTCTTGGCGTGTTCCACAATTCTTGCCAATAGATTTAAAGTAAAACTCTAGTTTTATCTCATTGAGATCTTCTTGCCAACTAGACAAATCAACTTTAAATCAATTACTTATCCTCAGCTTTATCTGGATGATTAAAACAATGATAAGTATTAGTTATCTTTAGCTCTTGATAGCTAAGCATTTTTTCATTTTTTAAACTCTCTATTCTATTGGTCAAAACTTTAGTTAGTCATCAGTGATAACTGTCTGTTCCGTCGGTGTGACTTTAGTTGTCTTCTGGAACTCCGTCCGTCGGGCAACACTGTAATTCTATCCGTCAGGTTTCACTGTGTTTTTCTTGTCAGGAAACACTATAACTTTACTCGTTGGTAATGCTATGTATTTTCTCATCGGGTAACACTGTGACTTTGTTCTTTTACTTTGACCATCGGTGTGCACTCCGTCGGTGAATACAGTCACTTTGTGAATACTTGACTTATATGCATTGCTGAAAGCATAGCCTTGATTCATCGGTTATTTGAAGTCTTTGGTAGTATATCCATGATGATATAGATTATATCAAGTTGAAATCAATGACAATACAATACATTAACTGATTTAATAACTTGCATGATCATCAACTTAACATCTTCAAACATTCAATTAGTTACATATCATCACTACATATCTAGATACAATGTGGCATACACCACATCAAAATGTTCCATATGGAAATTCAAAATAATAAACAACTACAAATGTTTCTAGGACATCCCATTCTATTGGCAGATCATCAAAATGGAGCCTCTTCGAAGTACTATTTGGCTCAGATGGATCCTGCATGAACACAAAAGTGAAACGCCAAGTTAGATTACTTAGTTTATAGGGTTTCTAAAAATCAAAAATCAAAATTCAAAATCATAGTCAACAATAATAAATAAACAAACTTTAAAATTGATCTCTCATGTACCTCGCCTCTTTGTCTCATCACGTGGTTAAGAGTCCTAACATATGTCCTTGGTAGCGAAGGGACATTTCCACCAATGTCAACTTCGACCTATATATATTTTAAAAAATTAGATTGATCTAGGAGTTATACTATTTATTGTTAAATCCTTGGTATCAAAATATATTTACAAAATAAATGAATTAACATTAAAACTTGCCTGTGTTGAACTTTCTTCAGGTAATGTTGGTTGGGTTATCAACGATACAAATCCTTGGCATTGTACCTCCCTCAAACTAGGGGTCACCTACAAAAGTTAAAAAGATACTTGATAAAATCATTACTTGAGCATATATATACTTGATAGTAAAATACAAACAAATAAATTTAGAAATATACGTATCATGGGGCTATCACTGCGAATTGAGATGCTTGTGACTCTACCGTGGCAAACCAGTCTCATGACATCGTCAGACACCACCCTCTATAAAATAAACCATGTAAATTTAGAAATGAGTACACACAAGTGAAAAGTATACATATGCATACATAATCTAAAATACTTAATTACCTTCCCCTTGTGAACACGTGATGCCTGAACTACCTCACATTGCCCCCCACTGGCAGCTAGTGTAACCTGCATTAGTATGTAATAAGATAATCATAGTAATTAGAAAAAAATGTGTATATACTATTATAAAAAAGGAAACCAATGAGTACATTAAAACATATGTATTTTGGAAGTGTCAAGGCCAAATGAAATTCCCAAAAGCATGGACCCCTCCACCAGTGTCATCTCCTCCTCTGTCATCAACTAAACATAAATGGAACACATAAAAATACATAAGTGGGCAATCATTATAAGTAAATTCTACTAAAAATATGAAATTTTAAAATTAAATACAATGTGATAAGTTAATTGTTTACTCTTAACATAACAGTAGGAGTCCATGGATCTGCATGCTCCTCCTCATCTCTTGTGTGATACACATCTCCATGAGGTGCTTCAATGCATGTAGTTTCCTATATAGTATCATCCAACTCAAAGATGTAGTCATATGCATCACTATCATTCAGGGGACCCAAGCACAAATTCTTTCACACAAAGAAAGTATGGAGAACACAAACATGTGAGCTCATGGAGGACGTAGAAAGATCAGAATCATTAGCATGAGGAGGCAACAATGTTGCACTCTCACTAGAACATTTGACCCTATTTTTAGACCAACATTTCCGACCAAGATTTTAAATGGTTTTGCTTGGTCAGTTGATTGAAGGAAAAAAATGTTTTTTTAATCTAATCCCGTATTCGTCAAAATTATGACAAGTTTGACAGGATGTCGTAATTTCAACAAACACGGGCATATAACTTAAAATAAAAAAAGATAGTTTCATTTTGTTACATTTCATTATTTTACAAAGCACCAGAGTTGAGGGAGGGAAGGAGGACACACAAACATATCAACACCATGTGTAAGAGCTAAGGGGAGCTGAGGGGAGCTGAGGGAGGGAAGGAGGGCACACAAATGCATTAGGCACCACATCTAAGTTTTGAAACCCCATCTTATAAAGCACTTTTTCTCATCATGAAACCACATAACTATACCATGAGGGCATTTTCCTTTACATGAACCCATGTGCTAACTTCAAAGATCTCTATTTCTAGTCGTGTCTCTTGAATTTTTTTTATTTTGTATCATGTTATTTAAGAAACTCATTATTCAATGAACATCAATGTAGAAAATGTCTAAACCTGAAACTTGGAAACATCAGCATAACTTGCACTGTGATTGTTACATTATAGTCCTTCTAGAATTATGAATGCTACAAGATGAGAAATTGAGGGTTTTATTATGAATGCTAAGGTTGTGATATCATTACTTAAGTGAGATGGGCATTAAAGTGATTGAAGAAATGTCATTGTTATCGGCATGTGAGTTACTTGAAACCTAAAAAATTTTCTAATTATCATTTCGTAAAACCCAAAGCTTGAACAAGCTAGTGCATAGCTTGAGCTAGGACACAAATTTGAAACACCATGATAGTTTTGAAACACCATGACAGATTTGAAACACCATTAGCATGTAGATCATAAAATATTTGTAGAATTTGATTGCAAGATTCATCTTCCAAGTGTCGTCCTTCCATGTTCTTGTTTCATATTCTGTCAAAGTTGCAAGTTAATCTTTGTTTTGAAAAAGGATTAGTTTGTTAAATATTTTCCATTTCATAGTATGTGATAATAGTTTATTTTGAAGGCTTGATTTCTTTTTTCAAGTGTGATTTGTTCATCATAACTTATTTTATTAGTTGTTTTCTCTTGTCTAAACCCGATCTTACCAATATATGGATTTTCTTGTAATAGACTTTTCATGATAGGGTTTGTAAGGAGTTCCTATGCATCATTGATCTTTCATTATTCTTTGCATTTATAACCTTGTAATATGCCATCTATTATATTTGTAGTTTGATCTCATCTCTTGGTCTAAATCAAAATCCTCAGTATCAATTGATGTCACCCAATCTATTTTCTAGTTTACCCAATCAACACTATAATTACCTAATAAGGATATAACAAAAGCAACTCTTTCTTATGAAGTCTGATTACAAGCAATTTCAAGGTAAGTGTTTTCTGCTTACTTTTCCACGTAAGACACAAAAGGCGCATAGAAGATAAATTCAATATCCACAAATTTTATTTCCTCGCATATCAGAAAATTGATGTATAATAACTAGAAATAAACATTACTTTTCAAAACATGCTCTTCAATTTTTTGACACCATACATTTATTCTAATTTGCATGCCAAATGGTTTGTATTTATTTATGAATTCAGTCTTATGGTACATATGTGTGTTAACCAACATCTCAATTTATTCTAATTGTGTTGATAAGACAATTCAAACTAAAACATAGATCCATATTATTTTGAGTGATTGGATTTGATTCCCTATTGATTGTTTATTTTTTGAGTGTTCACTAGGTCAACTGAAGCATCTATGTTTGGTCAATATAGTTCCTATTACTTGTAGTTTGTACTTGTAAAACATCTAAACTTATTTTGTGAATTCTCAATCTATTAGAAAGCAAGTTCTGGTTTTTCATATTTTTGTTGTCTATGTTTTAACTTGATGTATAAGATTTTGGTGTCCTTTGAAAACTCTCATCAGATTCATCGTCCCATTAAAAAATGTTTATCTTGTAAGAAATAGAGACTCTAATTTGAAAGAAACCAAAAGCAAAATTCAAATTGAAACATTTGTTGAGAGTATAGTACAATTATGTCTCAAATCTGCTTATTAGAGTAGCAATTATGCTTTATGTCTCTATTGTTGGTCACTTGGTTGTAATTTTGCACACTTGAATATTCCTACTACGCATTTGATAGACTATCTACACACTTGGTGTAGTTTTTTGTGCACTTTGGTACTAAAAATACACTTGGATGAGTTATTGGGCTCTTGGTTGATCTCTTGTGCACTTGTCTGGTAAAAACATGATTTTGTTTGAAAGTATCATTTCTATGTTTTCAATTTTTTGATTTCTTGTAGAAAAGAGTATTTCTATGTTACCAATGGTTTGTGTAGAACCTTGGAAATTGTGGGATAAAGAGATTTCATTGAAACTACTATTGAGTTTCTTGCAAGACACTTGATGAAGAAATTATGTTCTCAAAACATTTTGCATTTGTTTGATTATGTTCTCAAAACATTACGGTTTCTTTGATTAGAAAAGATAAAATTTCTTTTCTAAAGGTTAATAAACTTTTTTTCAATTATTTAGTGTGCTTGCACATCATAGGGTGGGCCTAATGCTACATGAAGTATCCTCTCCACTTTCCTACGAGATCCTTGGTATAAGATAAAAGTGATAGAAATGCCCATTTTTATTTTTATGCAGGGTCTTCCTTATGGAAAAAAGTAATCACCCAAGAGAGTCAGCCAAGTGGTAACACGCTAAGGCCAAGCTTCATTCAAACTTCTATATAAAAAACATTGCTATGATTAAAGTCATAATCAACTGGTGCAGATATGTCATACTAATGGAAGTATCCCTTAGTATTTATGTAATGTGTAAACCACATAGTAAGTCATAAAACCACTTAATTATTTTTATCAGTTAAGTATCCCTTAGAAAATATTGTCATGGTATGCTTATTTTTCATATAGGTGAAAGTTTCCATCTATTTGTGGCTCTATGATATCTAGTGTTGTCATGACTAGACAGATCAGTAAGATTGCAACTTATTAATTTATGAAGAGAATTTATCATCATTTTTTTCTTCTTCCCCTTTGTGGGGCCTTCCTAGATTTAATTTTTTTTTAAATTTCTTTCCTTCCTTTTCCATTTTTGCAAATCCTATCTTCTGGAAAAAGTACCTTTTCTCAAACTCACCTAAGGCACCCATGGGCACCAAATTCTCTCTTTAGAAGTACTCCCATAAGTTTTCCATATTTAGAAAGAGTGATCCCAAACGTAGGTAAGAAGAAGAAAGACAACTGGGAAAAGATCTTGTCTTGGAAGGGTCCCCCAAACAAGAAGCAAAAAATTTCAAGAAAATATTAATGGCATCCATATCCTAGCTTCATTCATCAACTATGTCAACAAGGAGATACAAAATCCATAAACGTGCATAAGTCTTCATTGATTCAAATTATGTGTAAGGTAGTGAAGGTTTTGGATGAGGTAGAAGTGTCTAATCCTTTCCATATGCATCCCATAAAATGTCTTTTGGTGCAACTATGCCATAAGTATGGTTGTGCCCCATAAATAGAATTGCATATACCATTTTTCACACTAGCCTGTTCATATCAAAATTTATCAATTTGATGCTTAAGAACACCTTTGAAGATATCACTAACTTGATATTTGAGCATGTTCTTCAAGTTGTTAATGTAATTGGGCTGGTCAAGTTGTTAATGATAACCATTCATGATTAAGCTCACCAAAATAATCATAAATGATTATTTTGGTGAACAACATAATTATCATTTGTTATGAAGGGTGGCTGATTACTAACAAAATTTCATCAATGGTGGCTGATTATTAATGTTGACATTATTGTTTTTGCAACTTTGCATTCTAACCAATTATGAACTTAAAAACCTTAATCACATTAAAATACTAAGTCCAAATTATGGTGGAGGAAAAATATTAGGAATGATGATTTGGGAAGGAATGTGCAAATTGGTTGCCCTAATCTAGTGAGCATGATTTGTGTGTGTATTTGTAAATCTTGTATAATGTTGTAATATTTTATTATTTTTGATTACATACAAGATACTACTAATGCTTGTATGTTTACATTTTGTATATTTATAGCCTGAATAATTGCCTGTGAAGAAAGTCCACACCTGGAAATATGAACCCAGAACAAAATAATGAGACAATTGCTAGATTGTGGTCTCAGTTCCAAAGAAAAGTTGATAAATTTAATTTTCCTTGAAAAAAGTGTAAGGGCTTAAAGAATTGAAGAATTCTAATCACAACAGCCCAGAGTCATTGTAGGCAACATAGTCACGTTGAAGGGGGTACGATTTTTTTCGATTGGTGAATGTGGATTTCCAACTGGAGGAACATGGAGGTGTGAATATCCAAGCCAAGGATAATGCTCCCGTGGAAGAAGATGATCTTGTGTCAGAGAACAAAATTGAAGATGATGGTATTGGTGTAGCTGATAATGTGCTAGAGGACATGATTGAAGAAGATGGTATTGGCGTAGCTGATCAAGATGATCATGATGATGATACTAGTGCATCTTATAATGATGATGAAGATGGTCTTGATATACCTATTCTTGAGAAGGCATACAAGCCCCTATAACAAGGCTCCCAAACAACTCTTCTCTCCACTATAGTGTTGTTGGTGAACTTGAAGGTTATGAATGGTTTATCCAATGTAGCAATGTCACATATGCTAAGGTATGCCATTTTTTTCATCTTCAATGTTAGCATACCATTACTATTTATTATATTAACAATTCATATTTGTTGTTGTAGGTTGATAGGTGAGTTTTTGTTACCACCATCAAACATTCTTCCTCATTCGTATCGAGAATTATCTACCATTATGAATCAAATTGGAATGAAGTATCAGAAAATACATGCATGTCCCAACGATCACATTCTATATCATAAATAACATGAATTTGCAATAGAATGCCCTGATTGTCATCTTAGTAGATATCGGTCAGCTCAAATAACAAAAAAGGTGCCTCACAAGTTTCTTCGGTACATTCCCATTATTCCACGTCTTCAATGATTATTTAGCTGCACTAGCTTGGCATAATTTATGGATTACCATGCACGCAATAGAAGTCAGGATGAAATTATGCGATTGCCTACATATGGTTTTGCATTTAAAGACATAGAAACAAGGCAACCCTTTAAAGAAAACCTCATAATCTCAAGCTTTCATTGGCAGCGGACGGTATCAATACATTTGGAGATATACGATATGTTTACTCAGTGTGACCTATTTTTTTATTAACAATAACATTCCTCCTTGGATGTCCATAAAGAGGGAGCACATAATGTTGTCAATGATTATACCAGGTATTTTTTCATTTGATAGTTATCTAAATTAATTTATAAGCACTGCATCAAAATGGTCATAATAATTATGTAATGTTTTTGTTCATTCAACTAGGTAAGTACCAAGTTAAAGATATGAACGTGTATATTGAGCCCCTTATTAATGACTTGTTGAAGTTATGAAATTGGGTCACTATGTATGACATCTCTAGACCAATAGGACAAAGAAAATTTTAATTCCCTGCAATGATTGTATGGACAATACATGATGCCCCTGGGCTAACTCATTTTTGTGGTATGTTATATATTGTTAAGGTTGCATACTTTTGGTATGTTATAGTGCTTACACATTGTTGCTGTATGTTTAAGTTGCACATGATAATTGTACATGATCCAATTATACATTATCTTTTAGGTCTTCATACAAAGGGTAAATTTGCATGTCTAGTTTGTGGTTCGAAGATGAAATCTCGTCATTCAATAAGTTTAGGAAAGTAGGTGTTCAATGAGTTTAGGCACTTTCTCCACAATAATCATAAGTATCAAATTATCAAAAAACATCTTTTTAATGGGAAATAAGAGACAACATCAAGGCCATGAAGAATGACACCTCGTCTATGGAAGTTGGAATACAATAGACTAAATCGTCGAGGTAATGTCATTTCATCTGATGATTTTTGTTTAAAATTTATATTTTGATACTGTCTTTTATTTACTAATGATGTAATTGATGCTTGTGAAGGTCATCAAGGCATCAATGACCAACTTCCTAGAGGAATAAAAAGTTATCCTAGTCAATTTAGTAGGTTGTCATACTAAAAAGATCTCCCAACCATGCATTTGTTTGATGCTATGCATATTTGAAAGAATGTAACAGAGACACTATGGAAAATATTGGATGGAAGGCATGACAAAGAAAAAATTGCCAAAATTTCATTGAAACAAATAGCAATGGAGACCGCATAAATATGAGTGCCCTTCCTTGGTGTTTAATTGAGCAACAAAGTGATGCATTAAAAGAAGTCATAAGAAAAAACAAAATTTCCAACAGAATTTGCTACAAATATAACCAGTCTTGTATCAAAGAAAGGTGATTTTAGGCCAGGGTTGAAAACACATGATTGGCATAGCTTCGTCAAGGTAATTAATGTTCTCTATTTACAATATATTTGTAAAATTTCATGTACTTTTTATTGTATTATTTTATAATATATTGAAAAGATCATTTTTAAATTATTGTAGTACGTCCCACCTCTATCCCTCCCACGCCAGTTTAAAAATAGTGTTAAACAAGTTATATATGATCTTGGAAAATACATGAGGTTAGAAGGGTTATTTCTTAGACTTGTTGTACAAATATTTTATTTATGACTTGCTTATTTTTATGTAATTTATTGTATATATATTTTTTTCTAAAATCTTGTTTATATGTTCTTGTGAGTTGAATCTTTTTTAGGTGGTTATAATCTAAAGAAATTGATAAAAAAGATATAAAATATTGGAAGAGAAAAATTCCCCAGCTTGTGTGTGAAATGCAAAAGTGTCTACCTCCAACTTTTTTCAATGCTCAAGAACACTACCTCATACATCAAGTTGAGGAGATTGAATTGTGTGGACCTATACAAACTAGGTCAATGTGGATGGTTGAGAGGCACTTGAAATTTATGAAAGGATTGGTTAGACAAATAGCACATCCTAAGGGTTCTATGGTGGAGGGATATATGGTATACCAGAGCATGGTGTACATTAGTGAATATCTTCCCCAGTTTGCAGCAAAAATCCATGTAGATTGCATTTGGGATCTCAACTCTATTAACAAATTCAAAGGTGAGTACTTGATAGGGAAAGGTAGATTGAGGAAAGTGAGAGGTAATTATACGATGTTATTGTAGTTTATTAATTCTTATAAATCTTCAATATAAGTTATTTCTAAGCAGTCTATTTGTTTTCTTTACAGTTGGTTGCGAGTGGGATGCACTACATTTGTATATTGCAAACAATCTTGAGTGGATGATGGTATGGATTCAACAATCTCAAGAAAATGGTTGCTCATTAACATGGGATGGTGTTGCATCATTGGTTAAAGAAGCTTATCGTAATGGAGATCCCAATGTTATGCCAATGGTACTTGATCTAGCATATGGTTTAAGAGGTAGAAAGGTACATATAATTTTACTAACCATGACCCATAAGTTTAATATAAACTCATAGATCGATACAAATAATCTTGACATGTTTGAATAATTGCAGATCAAACACCACAAAGCTATGTACTACCATGGCCGTAAATTTTGCATAAAAAGGTTAGACAACATGAAGAAAACTTGTGATTCTGGGATAAGTGCAGTCTTTGAGGTCACTAATATTTCATCTATAAATGACATACATCCTCAACAATCTGAAAATTGATACTATGACATTTTGGATGATATACTTGAGTGTGACTTTAATTCATTCAAATTAGTTCTATTTTTTGTCAAATGGTACAGGCTACGACTGAATCAAAATGATCCTGATAGGACTATTATTGAACATGATAGTGGATTTTCATTGATCAATATAAGGTCATTTGAGCCAGTTGGAGATGAGCCCTATGTTCTTCCAAGCCAATGTGAGCTAGTATTTTAATTTGGCATTCCACATAAACTAAGTTGGTCATTTTTTGTTAGACATGATCCAAGAGGAAGGCCGGTAAAGTATAATGTGATGGAAGAAGAAGATACTGAAGAATCAGAAGATGAAGTAAATGATGATCACAAATGATTGTTACACAATGAAGAAGAAGAAGAAGAAGAAGAAGAAGAAGAAGAAAATGATGATGATTCCAGTGATGCTAACGATGATGGTGATGATGATCATGGTGATGAAGATGGTGTTGATCAAGGTGATGATGGTCATGATGATGATGATGGTGGTGGTGTTGGTCATAATGATGATGACAATGATGACGATGATCAAGGTGACAAGTATGATGATGGTGATAATGATGATGATGATGATAGTCATGGTGATGACATGGATGAAGAGGATGATCAATAACATAATCAATGAAATGTTTGTCAAGGTCTGATCAATGTCACATATGAGGTATTGATTTATTCATAGAAATTTGTTTGAATTGTATGTTTTTATAATTAAGTTATTATGTGTTGAACTCTAATGTCATGGAGTATATTTTGCATCATGTAAAGTTTGTCTTCTATGTAATTTTTAGCTTACATATCATGTAATTTTTGGCTAACTTAAGATAAATGATTTACATATGCAGGAAATTTAATGCCTTTGACATGGATCGACATGTATAATTTATTATTTGGTTTCCTTCTCTTTAGTCAGCAAAATATATAGATCCTACTATGTCTCTCATTTGATGGATTGCAGGTATCACCAAATAGGTATTTGTCTGATCTGTATTCCTCAAGTGAGGAAAATGTTGGAATAGAAGACAAAAGTGACACATCTAGTAGGTCTAAAATAGGGAGATCAACTAGAGTTCAAAAGATTAGAAGAAAATTCAATAAATGAATGCAATTTTTCCTTGCTGAGGGGGTCATGTTCTTATGAAAATGAGACCAAAGGTGACAGGTAGGTTCCCTTAAGGTACACACATCTTCAGAAAGAATGGGTACCCAAGGAGCTACTTCCAGTTAACACTGATTTTTCTGTTAATGAAAGGATATATCGCATAGCTCCATCTTCATTACATGGTTTGGGCTTATTTTCTATTTTTGGCATAAAGGTCAATTATAATCAAGTTGTTGAATTGATGGAGTATGTAGGAACTTGTTACAATTACAATAATTGGATGCGGATTGTGCAATATAAAAAAAATATGCATAGGTATGCATTGTCAGCAAATTATATACAATGCAAATAAAATGATCAAAATAAATGGCTTGCTATGTATATTGATGGAAGGCTAAAAGAAACAGGGAATATTGTAGGTGTTATAAATAGTTCTTGACCCATGTCAACTAATAAGCAGCCAAATTGTGTATTCGAGGCACACGAGGGAAATCGTGTATTTGTATGTGCGATAAAATCAATAAGTGCAGGGGAAGAGCTTCTGATAGATTACACTTTGAATCGTGTAGATACAAAAAAATTCCCTATCATGGGACTGGTAAGTATAACATTTAAACCAATTGCCTCAAATTAATATTGACCACAATATACAATCTACTATTTTATTAATACATTTTTTTTGTTAAGTTTATTACTTTTATTTCTCTACTGATTTCTAAGAATTACTAATCTTTGTCACAGGGCAGCATGGATCCACCACAAGACACATGCGGGGAGCTTCCTCACACACCTTCTTCATCAAAGGTAAACCTTAATTAGTGTAATTCTACAAATTATATAGAAACAAATGTCATATTATTATGCTCTTTTCTTTATAGCTTTGGAATTATTTTGATAGAATTTTACTGATTTTGATGTCACAACTTGATACTTATTGATAGGGAAAAGCACAAATGACAGTAGATCAATTGCGATATGAAATTGAGGTGACATTTTTAGATGACATCGCATGTAGCACTAACCCTTCCTTCAGGGCTACTAAGATTCAAAATAAATATACTAAAGAAATTCTTAACCTTGTGATGATTCCAAACAAAAATGAGGAGATAGAGGCACTCAAATATGAATTGATACGTAGAGTCAATTGTATGAATGTAAGAATTAATTAATCTTAAGCAATAATTAAAGTTCAATAGATGTTTATATTTTATACTATCTTATGGATCATGATCTAAAATATGACGTGTTCTTCTTACAGGATTTTTTGACACCTGTGAATCGTGGTCAATATGGTGAGGGTTGTAGTACACAACCTTCATGTAAATAATCCTTAAAACTTTAACCATTCATTTAACCTTTGTATGCATTATTGACTCAACTTATGTTTGGGATGCTTCTAGTACCCAATTTAATCTTTATCCATTGCAAATGTCTTTGCTAACGATGTATTCTTTAGCTCATGATGAAGTGCAGACACCTCCTTCGATCAACAATCTGATATTGCCTAATGCATTGTCCGCAACAAGGAGCTTGCAGACATCTTCCTCTGTACCAGCCACAAATGGTAAAACCATGTTTTCCTATATTTTTTTATGTGCTAATCATGCATTGATTATTTTTCTTGTGTGAATTTTATACACATGGACCTATTTTGTGCACTAATTGATACACCTACACCCAGTACAAGAGCAGAGACCAGTACTAGTGAAGCTCAACCATTTCCTGGATCAGCCTATGTTTCTATTACTGGTTCATTTGTGGGGTCATTGTTGTTGAAAAAGAAAATATGTTTCCGTTAAAAGTACCAAAGCTTCTAGGTTCTTTAAAATTGTTATTATTTACAATGTAATTGTAGTTTACTTATACATAACTCATTTTGGACTTATAATACCATGATGTTTTTGTGGGAAATGATGTTTTTTATGATACTCTTTTTGAAATGATATTGAAGCTATTTGGGCCCACCATACGTAAAAGGTATGTAGCTTCATAATATTGGTACAATATTTTTCTTATCTTCCATTTATTGTACTATATTAAAGTTATGATATCTAACAATTTTGTTTTTTCAAAAAAGGTGGAATGAACAGGATGCTGACTTAAAAAATCAGCTCATTAAATATTTAGAGGACCTCTTTGGAAATAAAACTTTTGACAGTGCCTTGATTCTTAAAAAAGCATCCAAACATATAAAGACTATGAGGGACCAATATAGAAGGGCTCTAAAGGATAACCCATAGTACAAGCATCCTCCTATGATTCCACCGGTGGAGTGGAATGAAATAGGATAACCCAAAGTACAAGCATCCTCCTATGATTCCACCGATGGAGTGGAATGAAATAATGAAAGATGCAAAAGAGAAAAGGCTAAAGGGTAGAGGAATTCAACCACAACATGGAAAAAGAAGGTATGACGTGATATTATTAAGTAGAATCTAATCATACACTAATTATTGATCTTTGTAAATATATAATTTAACATGTTTCAAACTTTTCATAGACTGCAAGACACATCAAAAGCTATAGAAGCGAGATTAAAAAAGGTTGGCCAATACAAACTTGGCTCTGGTGGCTATATGAAACTTAACTCTTGAGTTGTAAGTAGAAGCATTAGAATTTCATATCAAATTTTTATATATAAGGTTGCAAACAATTTTGTTTAATCAAATCATACATGCAAAACTAACGATATTAAATAAAAAATGCAAGGCACGAAATTCAATGTAGAGCCCACAAATGAAGACAAAAGAATAGCCTTGAAGGAAGGCTACAAAGTCATGGTTGCACACCTACGCTAAGAATCCAAAATCCATAACAAAGAATCTGCTGCACCAGATGAGACACAGGTAAATTGGTCAAATGAAAAGTAAATCAAATTGAATAGTTAATTTCGAACATAAATTGACTATTTCATGATAACAATGCGCATGACATTTCACTGTAACCTTCAAATCCTATCATAGAACCTAGGTGTGACGAAGAAAATGATGTGCATCACAGTGGTGGAGGTATTAATTTGCTATTGGAAATAAATTATGTAATTATTAATAGAATTTAACATCTTTAATTGCAATTGGCCGTGTAACCTTTTTTTGAATATTTTAGAGCATATTGAGCATGTTGAGGTGATGTCAGATCAAAATGTTATTGTACATGATGTTTCATTTTTAGGTAAAGAAAAATGCATGTTATGTTCTATTGGTTAATGAAATACATGTAACAGAAAAAAGGTATGTGAATTTAACCCATTTACTTGTTATTGCAGAAGAGCCCCATTCAGTGCAACAACCTGGTGCTCCTCAAAACATGAGGAAGAATCATAATTTGAGATCACAACAAGGTATTGAGGAAGATATTGATGCTCCTGGAAGCCTTTTCCTTAAAAAAAAAAAGAAAAACCCAAAAAATAAATGATTTCTTAAAAAGGCTCTTTGATAAAAACTTGTTTGATTAACTTTGTTAGATAATGAAAGAATGTTGTTTTAAGTAATTATCTATGAATGTTGCATATTAATATTGAATTTTATGTCATGTCAATGAATATTATTATGTGTTAATGAATTCTTGATTAGTGTTGTGTATTAATGAATGTTATATCATATTAATGAATGTTATGTGATTGTATTGATTGAATGTTATGGTTCATAAATGGATGAATGCAGTGTGTAATTATATGTTAATGGGGAATTTACATTGATGTTAGGGGGAGGGGGTGAGGCTAGATTATCTTCCACCTTCACATGGTTGGCCTTGTTAAGTAGAGAATATTAAAGTATTCTCGAAACCAAGTGAAGCTCAAACTAACATACCTTCATTATTTAATCAATTTCATTCGTTCTAGGTCTTTGCTCATAAGTGCATTTTGAATGTGTCATTGTCAAGCAACTATGAAATAAAAAACTAGAAAGGCCAATAGTCAACTTGTCTGGCATGATTCGACTTCATTTTGTGTAAGTATTCTCTTCTTGAATGCGTCAACCTCTCTTAGCCTAATCTAGATTATTTCATTGGTTTGTGTTATTGAGTAGGTGAAGTGTTAAATCAGTTCCTTTGGAATCCCATTTCCTCACACATAGTAGTAATATATGTTAACAATATGTAATTTTCATGTATCATTCATAAAAAATCCACCTAGCTTGTCAATACTTCCACATGTCATGTACATGGGACATGTGACAGATGATGGCTTTGCCATGACCATTTAAATTTTTTTGTGTTTGTAGAAAATTGCAAATTGAAAGTTGTGAATTTATTTATATGGCTTAAGTATGCAAAATTAACAATCATTATCATTATTTACAAGTATATAATTATGAATATAATCCATCATGAGTGTTGTCATCTAATGCTAGATCCTTTGTTATGGTTTGAGCTCCTTCAACAAAGTAGTGTAGGAAATCTCAATACTTCAAGGCAAGCTAGATATTACCTTGATGCTCTCTCTTCTACTACCAATTACAAATAAGGAAACAAAGGTGTGTTTGTTATGTATTGTTAATGTAGTTGCTTATATTGTAACTTATTAAATGAAAGTGTCATCAACTCTATTTTTCACCTTACTTCTATGAAAATTGAGTGTGATTTCATGATGTGTGTAGTTATATTTATAACATAAAATGTTCATGTTTTGTAATTATTCTTAGTATGGTAATTGGTCTTGAACAAATTGAGTTTTGCAATCATACCAAAACATTGTTATGGATTTTGTACCAATTTTAATTATTATAGAATCCATTTATATAAATTAAAAAAAACAAAAACAAAAATCAAAAGTTCAACTCCTTAGCTTGAACCCAGATGAACTGCACATTCATCTTGAAATAGTATAACAATAAATTGGGATAAAGACACCCTACTTTCCAAGGCACAAAACATCCCAATATTTTCTTAAGAAAGAAGCATTCAGATAGTCATAGCATATATATATATGTACCTCACACATAAACTAAATATAATGGAAATCAACGTTCAATCTTGTATTCTAAATAACCAAACTCATTTGATTCACTAATTAGTCAACACAAAAAATTGACAAGCAAATTTTTTTGTGGATGCGAGAAACCCCAAAAAACTTGCAATAGATATTTAATAAGACAATGAATTAGATTTAAAATACAAATAAGTAAAAATAAGAGTCATTCTAAAGTGAAGTCCCTACCCTCTTCTTGATAAAATATAACAAGAAGAACTAGAGGTAAGGATGAAGAGAGAGGAGACATGGAAAATTATTCACAGAAAAAAAAAATAGTGATCATTTTTGCTAGTGACCTTCATCCATTGAATCTCGTTTAGTACTTTGTTTTTGGTGGTTATAATCAATGTCTTTATTGTCTTCTTTCCTTGTTTCCTCAGTAGAAATAGGTAATGAATCAACTGTACTACTTGTTTCTGGATTCTTTACAACAACATCATCTAATTCTTCAAGAAAGGATGCAACAATGAAATTATCTGCACATCAATTTCATCCATAAATACAGGACATATCATTTTAAATAAAATAGACATTGGCATCAATTTTTACTCCCAGAATGATACATGAAAGTACTACAAATTTACAATATTGCCTTTGTATGCACTTAGTATCTATCAAGCACTCTCAAATGAAAAAATCAAAATAAAGAAATATTAAGACGAAAAATAATTGTAACAACTTACATTTCATAGGATCAATCCCAAACTGCGACAAAAAGGGACATTACATAGGACTATTATTTTCTTCTCATATCACAACTAATGAGAGTGTATTGATTCTTTGTTCCACATATTTTTGATGAAACAGAGGGGAGGTGAATGCCTATTGAGCCAAGTGTATGCCAATGCAATGCAAAATCTTGTCAATGATGAGATAAAGTATGTATATTATTCACATTCTTTTAGGTTGTTTTCATGATATTCTAGTGATAATGAATGGGTGGTCCTTTTTTATTGTTGTTCCATTTGAAGATTTGTTATAAGCTGGTCGTTGAAATCTCCTTGCTGACAAATGGAATGAGATTTCAGATATGTGCAATGTTTTATTTAAACAAATGACAAGTAGCATGCACAATATCAATCTCCTATTATAAAACCAAACTAACCAACAATAAAAACCGAGTACAAAACCATATTAGAAAGCTACCCAATCCTACCCTAATCACTCAAGTTAACTTATAGATGTACTTTGGTATTATAAATTTTAGGGAAGTCAACTTCTAGATCTCATTTGGTATTATAACATCAAACCGTTCCATGAAAGTCTAAACAAATAGCAGATAACATGCACACAAGCATAAATCCCTCAAAAAAATCTTGCTAATTAAGTTGAATCACATGGTGCAAGTATGGGTGACTATAACTCAAAGCTACCCAAGTAGATACAAATGAAAAAAATTAAGTAATAAAAGAGTAGTTAGAACCTTTCTAGGTCCAACAACTATCACAAGTGGTTTAGTCTAGTGGGGGCCTCTACGAAATGAGATTTGACACTTCCCTCCTTTGTACAACAGTCTAAATCTCAATGTTTGCATGCCCACCTTTCCCATCTATTATTTGCTATTCTCATTATTTTTTGTTGTTTTCATGATATTCTAGTGATAATGATTGGGTGATCCTTTTTGATTGTTGTTCCATTTGAAGATTTGTTATAAGCTGGTCATTGAAATCTCCTTGCTGACAAATGGAATAAGATTTCAGATATCTGCAATTTGATTATGGTATGTGCTGCTGGAGCTACATTTGAAGTAATAATAGATGGGAAAGGTGGGCATGAAACATTTCAACACATGAATACAAACCTAATTGTTGCTGCATCATTTATATTTTGAGTTTGTAGGAGATTATTTCATGAGAAATAGATCCCCTTCATAGCCAGGTAATACTAATTCAAGTATAACTGAGCATAACATTGACATTTGATGAATAACTTAAATGCCCCTTAAATTTTTAGTGTAAATGAGTATGTCATGGTGAATTTTGTTTTGGTGGAATTTATTATCTAGTATAATTGTAAGTTTGTTTTAGAAGTATTTGTTGTTGAAGCATAGTTCTCACTTGTACTTGTACATAGTACTTTTAAACTGTTACAAATGGTGGTATTCATCTAATGATTTAAATATACTCAAGTAAATAAATATCTAGAACTTAGGCAAATGAATTTATTCTTTGGTGTGATTATGATATTTTCAATCTCTATTTGGAATCTAAACCTGCCTTCATCAACAACACATTATTAGTTGGTATTAAAGCCATGTTTCAATATTTAATTATCCAAATTATAGTCTTTAGGATGCTTTGAAGCTCATTTTAAACACGAGTCTTTCTCTACACCACTTTGACTTGTTGAGACCGAAATAGCAGTTATCTTTACTCCCGAAATAACAGTTGTTGATTCGTTACCTATTTCTACTAAGGAAACAAGGCAAGCAAAAAAATTCAAAATACTATATATCTCCAAAAACCAAGAACACAAAACAATAAGCCATCAAATGTATGCATAAAAATTAAACCGTACACAACCCCCTTATTTTCCCTCTATTTGCAAGCATGCCCACTATTTGTTTGCACACCTGTACAATGCCAATTACTCCCCTTAAGCCTCCTTACACTTGCTAGTATTTTGTAGAGTCTGCCAATGATGGGAGCTGGATTCCATTATTAAACCCCCTACAATGTCTAGTCATGTGAATAAAACCTCTATAGAACAATAAAATACTATAATCACTTTCCACTTAAAGTCTCCTATTATCATGTGAAGCATATAAGCCTGCTATACCTTACCCATATCACAACGATATACCCTCAACATTGCCATTTCTCTTTTCAAAGCTTCAAACTCCTTATTCTTTTCCTCTTGTTTCATTAGGGAGGGTGTGGAATCTTCTCTTTGAACATGCTTTCCCATTAGACTCTTTGTCACTTAGATTGATTCTGTGTCCTTCACTATTTTCATGTCTTCAAATTGGTTAGGTATGAATAGCCTTTTTAAGAAAGAAAAGGCACAAATTTGCAAAAAAATCTCCCCTTATTGCTAGAGTCTAATCCTCTTTCTCCCAACACACCTCACACATATCCTAAATGCACCTGAGAATCACCAATCATATATTCTCTTTACTCTTGCCAACCTGATTGAGAACCTTGCCCCTTTATCTTTTACTTATAGGAACCCAATTGCAACTCACCATACCTATCCTCACTTAAAAAAAACCCTCACGCAAATAGGATAACTAGAGAAAGAATGTCACTAAAGCATCACTAACGTAGCATACTTGCAATGTGCTCTCACCATGCTAATAAGGCCCCCTTCATGTGCGATCATAATTCTATCATTACTATTTTTTGCTGCCAATTGTGAATTGTGAATGGTCTAAGCTGATTTTTCTATTAGGTGTGATGCTTTGACAACATTTGGTTAGATGATTGAGGCATACCCTGGAAAAATATATCTTTGCATTAAATATTTATTGGTACTAGTATTATAACTTTCTTAGGGCAATGGATGGATCATTGTGAATGGTGCTATCAGATTATTTTATCAGGGGTGGTGCTTCGATAATTGATTTATCTTGGATTTTCCAAACCACATTTTCAAATCATATTCAACTTGGACAAATTCATGGCAATTTTTTTCTTCTGAAAATGTATGTCTTACAGAAAGCTTTCTAAGGCAATTTTTTTTAAAAAAAATATTCTATATAACCCATGAAATGGTTCATGATCACTGAATATTTGCTAATATCTAATGCATGGTATCATCATATGCAATTCAAATTAGCTTTGATAATCTAAATTCTAGACATGGTTGCAATTCTGCTTTATAAAGGTGCCTTGCAGTTAGTTTTTCAAGGATGAAGGGTTGTGACTCTATTGAAAGGTTGTAATAATGAAATGTTGTGACTCCCTTCACAAAGATATAAATAGGAGGGAGAGTCATTTGTTGAAGGCATGGAAGAAGGGATCATCATAAGGAAGGTAACCATAGTAAGTGTTGTTGCAAGATATAAGACAGTTGTGATCTACATAAAAGGAGCATAGGAATTAAGGAAGGATTAATGGAAGAAGGATCAATATGGAGTGGGATTGGAAACTTATCTCTTATTTTAATCCATAAGGATCAATATTTAATAAGAAGAGAAAAATACTTTCAACCAATCTGAATAAGCAATAGATATCTGAATAGATAACAAAATACACAGCCATATATATTAATGCAAAGTAACACCTGAAGATAAATATCTAGAATAATCACCAACTAGGATGTCGTTCGTGATTACTGTGGATATTTATCTTCAGGTTTTTTTTTGAACATTCCATATTGGTCAAAATCTTGGCACACTTTGGTCAAAACCCTCACCAAGACTGGTCTACATATCAACCATTCTATGTCAAAATTTAACGTCGTGGGTTTGGCATCCTAGTCAGATGAGCCAAACAATTCGACCGACATTGGTCAAACATTCGACGCATAAACTTGGCAATTGCAAAAGTCAATTTTGACCAAGATTGGCATGGAACATTCAACCTTAACAATGATGTGTCAAAATTTTGACTAGAAAAATAGCGACAAGGCCATTTGTCGATCATTCCACCAATCTTGGTAGAAAATTTGACCAATTGTTTGTCGAAAACATGTGCCAATTCTACTAGTGTCTGCCTAACCAGTAGATCACTCAAGGTGTGAATAGATCTAATAGTCCATGAGCCGACCTCAAAAATAATATCAAGATGTTGTATTGTAGGAGGGGGTGAAATATTGGTGGGGGACATATGTGTGATATTTCACCCGGTGTGCCCATGACCTATCCTAAGGAGCACCTAAGCCTACACCTTGGTTCGGTCTCATGATCCAATAGTTTACCTTGTGACTGAGCACAAATTCAACATACAATTTTCTTAAAAAATATAAAGGGACATCCAAATTTTTGAGAGGTGGTCTATAAAAAACCATCGACCACAGGTCCCAAAAGTGGTCACGTATTGAATCATTTGTGCACCATTTAATTGAAAACTTGGGCTTCTTAGGGTCAAATTTTAATCCCATTTTAGGATCCATAAAAAGGTTACATATGTCATTTTTAGTAATAGTTAGGTTCATAAATTGATCATAATCAAGCCCATCACCAAACTTGGTGTGCATGGAATCGCGCCAAAGAAGTGCAGGATTATGTTTCTCTATAAGTTTCTCCATGTTTTCAATAATGGATTTCAAGGTGGAAAACATGGGGTGCAATGTGGAGATATTGGCATATGTAGTATGAAAGCCTCTAAGATGATTTAGATTTTCTTCTATAAGATCCTCTAAAGGTCGAGGGTTTAGGATTGGTCGGTGTTCTGGAGGTGGGGGATTTTTTTAGGTGGTTGCGGGTTGTTTGGGGGTGGTTCTGGATTGTTTGTGGGATCATTGGAAGGGTTTTGTGCTTCATTTGAGTCCATGTCTGATTAAAATAAATATAAATATGCAATTATAATCAATTAAAAAACAATAAACAAAATGAATCAAACCCTAGTTTTTATAAAAAAAGTACCAATTTCATTTAGAAAACATCAGATAACGAAAAAAAATAAAAAAATTGAACATACCTATTCAAATTGGTGATAAATTTTCAATAGCAGTAATTTATATTCGATTCTCTATCGGATATGAGATAACCCTTGGCTGCGTTTCTCAATGTTTTCACAATGAAAACCGAGAAACGCAGCCCGCAAGCTTAAATTAGTTTTACTGGAAAAAATTGGATATTTGATAAGGCTTGTGCTTTGGATTTGTGTTTGGCCATGTGTACTGACACCCATGCCTACTAAAAAGTCAACACACTTTTTAGTGCATTTTTGGACGAGTGAAAAGAGGATTTTTTAAAATCACAGTTTTTGTCATACCATGATCCTCCACATACCCGAGAATGATGATAGGAGTCTCTTGATTGCTAAAATTTGACTATGTTTGAAAATTTTTAAGATCTCCTAAAATCTAGTATCTGCATTATGACTCCTAGAGATCTAAAACCATTCTCAAACATCCTAACAACATATACATAATATATAGCTTAAATATTATATTTTATGTATATATCTTGATGAAAAAACACTATAGGGAGGACAAACTAATTAACATTCAAAATGTGTACATGTTTTTAGGAACTAAATTCCTAAGGTTTAACATGTAGCTCATTTAGCTTTTATTTAGAAAAATACGTACACATTTTTCTTGTTTAACATAATGTGTAGGTGTTGTGATTATCAACTAAAATGTGCACACTTTTTTTTATTTTACATAAGAAGTACATGTTTTTATTTCAAATAACATGTATACATTTATAATTCAAATAAGACATAGCTTTTAGGTGTGTACTTAGGCTTTGATGACAATCCTTTCACTTGGGAGCTTCATTTCCCTTCTTTTAGAGTCTTTGTTTCTTCCAATATCCACCCAATCAAGATCTTCAATTTATCTCTAATTTGGAAAGATATTTGTAATACCCAAGCTCTAATACCATGTAGGGGTAGATAGGTGACTTCTCAGGGTAGATGTGACTAAGTTAAACACCATTAAGGTCCCTATAGGAACAAAATAAATACCTTCCACAAGAGAGAATGACTAGATAACTTGCATAACAAGGCATAGATTAATAATGGTTGAATATGAATACAAATATACATAGATATTTCTCATATAGGAAAGGTGATGAAGTAGAATGACAACTACCCTTGATACAAACATTAAATGCATCATGAAAATATTAAATGCTTATATATCTAAAAGAAAATAAGTAGACATGGCTCCATTATAAGGAAAACTTCTAGGATGCCACCTGGGGTATAAGGATAACTAACTGAGATAATGCAAGCTAGGACCTAAGTAAATTTAACATGTGAATAGGTTTCCACCAAAAATATATTAGCTAATAACCTCATTCACACTAGCACATTTAGATGGAAAATGATACTTTGTAGTACAATATGACCATTCCACATATATAGCTAAGTAACGATTTAATCCATATTTATCATTTTCAAAAGTGTGCTTGTCTATCTATATGTTATTGTCTAGGCTTGTGGAACCCTAGTACATATTTATTTATTATTATTATTTCAAAACTTGGGACATTTCAAAATGGTTCTATAATATGTTTTTTAACAAGTTTGATAAATCCTACAACCCCTTAGGCTTTTCTTTTAGGGCTTAATTTTTACTTATTATATAGATCTGGAATTTTTTTTTATTAGATTTATAACAATACCATTTTTATTGTATGATGTTTTTTTATCTTTTTTTTTATTATGTTTATATCAAACTCTCACTGATATCACCCTCTCCCTTTGAGATCAAGTGTTTGTCTCTATCTTCACATGATATCTTATTCCTTCTAATTGGGATTCTCATGCAGGGATAACTTTAGTGGTGAATGTCTTACGTCGATGACCTAGGATTTGGTGAATATAATGTGTATATTAGGTTGGTTGCGTCACCCAAACTTTATAAATATTGGTTCGAATTCCCAGGCCCATCGCCCATCGATCTATGTAATTTTCTCCTTTTCTTTCACAATATCTCCAATCGAACAATTTTTTTGGACACGGTAAATTAAAATTTTTTGCCTACAATTTCCAAAGCTTGTCTTAATCATCGGCCTATATTTTCCAATGGTGTTATAAAGATATATTTAGAGGAGGCCCCAAATTCTCTTGGCATTTTGTGGATGTGTGTCTCAAACCAACGCCATTTTTGCCAACTCCATTAATTATAGAAAATTATTGGATGACCCATAATCACCTCAGAAATTATATAGAACATGTTATAATTACGCGAGCTTCACCAAATATTTTTTTACCTAATACCATATAAGCTTCTGTCAAATTTTCCAAAAAGGATTGGTATAAATACATTCAAAGATCAGTGTTATTGTACACAATTTGGTTTGGTTGGTTCTGATATCTCAATTCTGACCAATAGAAAAGTTTTAGACTACTGAGTGTATTGGCGACTGCAACTAAGGAAAAGGTAAGTGATTAATTTTTGAAGTGTACTTTTATTATAATATTATTCTGAATTCACCCGAGGTTTCACCTCTATCTCTCTGCAACTTTACAATTTTGAGTTCAATATTATTTAGTGGGGACTAGTTAGTGGTCAGTGATCACCAAAGAGACCTCAAACATGATTACATCTAGATTTTATATTGTAGACCATAGGGCCAATGAACTATATTCATATATATTATAGTCTATTGTCACTTCTTCAACAAGTTAATATTTTTTGGCAGTCTTTATTTTGTTGGAGATGTCAAACAAGAATAAGGGTAAGGCTCCTGCATGTGGGGAGGAGCATAAGTATTTCTAACTTTTCTCCTCTAAGGTTGAGAAGAGACACTAGGAAGCAGGACGTAATGTCTACGTTGACACGGTATCTCTTCTCGTTGTGAAGGAACTCATGGCCAAGCACCATCAACACAACAAAGTTTATGAAAGAGCCCACTTCCTTGCAAACGAAAGTGAGAAACTTTTATCGTATCATTCCCAAAAAGGAATTATTCTCATCATTGGATGTAGTTTTGAACCTAATTAGTGTGTCCATCTCTACTTGTAGAGCCTGAATAGCCTCAACTAAAAACCTAAACCTTCAAACTACACACAAAAAATGAAATTCTATATAAATAAAAACTTAAAACTAGAGGCTGAGAGGCAAAAGAAAATTTAAATTGATAAAGAAGGAAGCAAGAACATCTATAAATAGCTCTTTTCCTTAAAAAAATTTAATCTTCCATATCGTTAGGTAAATCCTTCCCATTAATGTACGAGTGTGGGAAATTACTAATATAGTGACTATATTATAGTCTGTACTGGTACAAATTTGGAAACTGTGTGTGATGAGTGGATCATAGTCAAAGAATGTCACTGTCACTCTCAGTGACGAGACATTCATTTCTTGCAAGTTACTGTGCCAAACTTTCCACGTGTCCCCATTCCGGAGACTTCCTGTAGAAATATGTTTCTTTCAAGAAACTAGGCCCGAGATAAAACTTCAGCCATTGATCTACGATCAATCAACGATCTCAATTAATACATTTACAATGGACAGTTATAAAATAATAGATTTAAGGTATGTGTCGACGGTATCCATACCATGAGCAGTGACAGTGGACAACTTGGAAACCAAAAAGGTGATATTAAGTCGACGAGACATTGCAATAATTAGATGTTTAATGAATTTGCATTTGGCATTGGCCCTAGGGTCCACACTACATGCGCGACTCTTGAAATTCTCCAGAAAAATACATATTTTTCTCATAACCAATGAAAAATTAGTTACTAAAAAAAAATTCCAATCGACAAATAAAATTTGCCAATACAATTAATTTTATCCCTTCTAAAGAAAATAATTTGCCTTACATATTACAATTTTTCCCTTCTAAAGAAAATAATTCGCTTCAATAAATATATATTTTTCCCCCAAAAAATATTTCATTTTCCATGATTTTATGAAATTTTAATACGCTACAAAATAATTGCCAATACAAATTAATTTTTTTCTACTTTGAAAAAAATTGCCCTTGATATGGATTTTTTCCCGCCAAAATAATGTTGGATTCGTGAAATTTTTTTATTTTTTTCCCCGGGGGGGGGGGTTCTTAAAGTTATCCATGTTGGTTCTATGGATGATTTTCATCATGAGCATAATGATTTTTATAATGAGATACATTCCAATGAGAAAGAGGTTTCTATCACTACATAAATGATTTTTGAAGAGATTATTAATGTTTCTCTATAACACAATTGGTAGGTTCTTTATATTATGTACTCTTTGGTGCACCATTTGGTTTAGATTTTGTTTAAATTATTGTAGCTAAGAAATTACTAGTTGTTTTTCTTATTGGAGCTAATAAATTACTAATTATTTTCCTTGTTGGATCTAATAATTACTAGTTGTTTGTGATATAATAGAAACCCTCTCTACAAGTAGCAAGAGAAGAAGGATCAAAATGCCTCCATATACTCTAACTAATCAAACTACAATATATATCATTGATCTACTCCTAATTCTAATGTCCCTTGTGCATCTTATTTAATGACAACCACATCTCATATATTTATTATTATCATATTCCTATAGGTGTTACATCTCCCTCTTCCTTCATCCCATTTATTAACCTACTACATTTCATCCATTTCCTATTCCACTACTTGTAACTATGTTACTAGTGTTATCCATACATCTCATCATGTTATTATATCACCTTGATCATTACTTTAAATAATTATTTCCCACTCTTAAAAAATTTATTTGTCCATTGTCTTCAAGTCCTCTTTATAATCCATCTATTGGTTCATGTTTTCTCACCATTACCACTATCTCCACCTCCACCCTTGAATAACTATTAAAAAATTTAGATAGTGTTGAGCGTAAATTCAATTTTATGTTTAGTCAACAAAATTCAGACGAGTATACATTTCCACGTGTTACTTCTCTTGCATTTGATATATTTGCATGCCCACTACTATCTAGCTTTGTGGCAACTTGGTTTGAGTTGTATTATGGAAAAGTGAGACCTTAAAACACATATATAAGAATTTCAAGTTGCATGTTTATATTACATATGTAATGATGTGTTTTTTGTTGACTATTATTTCTATCAACTTTGAAGGACCATACATTGTGTGTGTGAATTATGTACCTACAAGCTGCACCACAACACTTCAATATGTCATTGCATCAAAGGTTAGAAATATGGAAATCAATTGAAAAGCATAAGGAAACCATTGAAATCAACATATTGCTTCCTATCTAAGAAGAGTATGATTTAAGCTATAATTTGCCCTCATATTATGTATTAAATTAGTGACACATTCAGTCCTAGAATGGAAGATTCATTGAGAAATTAATGCTAACTATCATGCAATTCATGCTTAGAAATGATGCAAGGATTCATTAAAACATAAATGCAAGTTATCTAATTAGCTATTTAAAATCATGAAACAAAATGACAGCATAAGGATGCAATTAGAATTCTAAAATTGCGGGCAATATAAGAGTTCATTCAACATTCTAAAAATTGGGACCTATTGAGCTCAAAATTTAGTCATTTTATGGAATAATTTGAGAAATGAGTGGTTGAGATCAACTTGTGAGGAGAGAAGAGGATTGAATCTTTTGTGATCCATGTGAATGATCCATGTGAGTGAAATCTCATTGGTTCATGGATTGACTTTCCATGTGCAAGTGATGAGTTGTATTTAGAGAGTTTATTTAATTACTTTTAATTAATTACTTTAGCCAAGGATTTAATTGGATGGATTTGATTTAAATAGGCCAAGGTAATTAATGTGAGTTAGTGATGAAATCACTTTAATTTTAGGAGATTAAATTGATTTTTGATAAATTATGCCAATAATTGAATATTGGATTGACATAATTAGGGGTATGATCACATTTAGGTCAAACAGGGTCTCTAGTTAGAGTAGACCTAATTAGGGTGGTTACATTTGCCCCTCTTTGAATTGATGTATGAGCAACACATTGATTCAAAGAATGTTTGATATTGACTTTAGAAATTTTGAGAATTCCACACTTGATTGAACAAAATATAGCTGATGAGATCAGTCTCAAACTTGATTAAACTAAGACTGATAGCATCAACTTCAAATTTGATCGAACAAAGGTAAATTGAACATAGATCTAGAGATACCAATTCTAAACTTGATCAAACAATAATTAATAATACTGAATTTGAACTTGATCGAACGAAGGTCTGTATGAAGCTACTGAGATCTGTGAGGTATCAATTTTGAACTTGATCAAACAAGAATTGACAATACTGACTCCAAACTTGATCGAACAAAGGTCAGTACAAAGATGTTGAAATATTGATAAAGATGTGAGAGATTGTAGGCATAGATATCTAGCTTATTTAGCGCTAAATCCTTTTATCCAATAGTCCCAACTTGATCGAAGGAAACTTCCATGCACGTAGTCTTTTGATGATGAAGTCAATTTTGATGTTTGAGAAAGAATTTGATTAATTTAAAGTGTGATCATGCCCCTTCGGGAATGGAATTTAAGGAAATAGAATAAAATCCCTCTTTAGAATGACAAATCAATGGAACAGGTCAATTGGATCAATGAAGAATCAATTAGAAGGTGAGATGAAGCAAAAATGTGTTAAGAGAAAACATAATTTTACCAAGGTGACTACTTGGAAATGTTAATTGTGATCTTGATAAAATGATGTATGACCAAGATTTCAATGTGTTATGTGGAACTTGTTTATAGAGAACCATGAAAAATCGATTGCGTAAAGCCTGCAAATCATTTTATGAACTTATACAACAATTATGCATTTGTTGGAGACTCGCAAAATTTTTACTGTGTTGTTGAAAACATTGTCCTTGTATTCTATTTCATTCCCGATAGGTCTGAGAAGAAAAAAATAGAAAATTGATAGTATGTTGAGGGTTCCAAAGCTTCTGTTTAGCCCTAAAAGGTCAATATAGCCTCAAAAATCACCTTTTTACCCATTCATTTTCACTTTCATCCTTAATAAATTATTGATCTCTGGAGAGAAGCTAGTGGTCCCTGTTGAGAGGCATCGATTCGAGCTAGCACGTCATCATGAGTGTCTATCACACTACACACAACCGGTGAGTACATCAAGACCTACCTTTTTATGATTTCTATTTCATTTTGAGTGGCATCTGGAGTTCTCGATCTCATATTGTTAATCCTGCGTCACATCTGGTAAAGTGACAATTTTCTGGATCGCATCCCGTGAAAATAGAATCGCTTCTCATAGGTCATCGGAGAGTCATTTTTAGTAATTTTTGTCCAAACCTTGAATTTCATCACATCCTATGAAAATAGGATCGCTTCCAGATTCCCCCATTGCATCCTATAAAAACATAATCACATCTCATTTTCCCCATCACATCCAGTAAAAATAGGATCGCATACGGGATGTGAGCTCGCATCTGGGAAAACAAATTAATTTTTAGTAGAATGTGTTAATTTGCCAGTTTTAACTATTTTCCTCTGTTTGATTGCAAACGACATAGCTGTTGGATTGTCTGTGTGGTTGACTTAGTTGGAATACTGATGTAAGTCTATATTTTTTGTCTAATAGACTGATTTCCCTGTAGTTTCATTTCGAAGACCTCGACCTACATGAGTCCTTTCCCTATCTCGCTCCCTAACTAATGTAGAGAAGCAAATCATTGGTCACCTTGGTTTACTTTCTTTGATATATTTACCTGACATCAGGGTAAATCAAGGGTTGTTGACTGCGCTTACTGAGAGATGGAACTCAGAGAACAACACCTTCCATCTCCCCACTGGTGAGATGACTGTGACCCTTGAGAATGTGTGGTGTATCATGTGCATTCCTCTAATGGGACGTGAGGTTTGTTGTGAGTCTCTCTCTGTAGTAGCGATTGCAAATGCGTAGAGGTTCTTTTTTGATCCCTCCATAGTACACAGATACTTGACATGGGACTACATGATAGATCATTATGAGTGACTATTTTTTTCTTGCCGGATTGATAGGAGGGATCCTGATGCCAAAACGTCGACAACATGGCTTTGTGTGCGGTTGATTCAGTATGCTAGAGAAGATGATTGGCTCCACACGCAAATTTGGATGGGGTAGCTGTATTTTTTTCCCACATGTATAGGGAGATCCATGACATAATGTATGAGTATTCTTGGAGCATGACCATTGGTATTTTGATACTGCACATCTGGGCCTGGGAGCACATCCCAGTGACATGACAAATTGTACACAAGAAGCAGGAACTAGAGGAGCCATATGTCTATATGTATTCAGGTTATATCTAGCAGCCCTATCTGCTAAGATGGAAGATTGGCGCCGAGTACTTGATGATGTTACATTGGTCAAGTGGAGACCATATCTGGATAGCGAGGAGTGGGCTTCTGATCAATGAGAGATATCATATTTATTTCAGAGTAGGTACTTGATTGGAAGTACAAGGTAAATTGTAGAGAGATTTATTTTCACTCATGTCCTTAGATAGTACGATTGGATATAGGGTACCTCACAGGAGCTTACTACATATGCTTGTCCCCATGATGAGGATGCATAGTGGGGTGCCCAACAAGCTTATGAGATTGCACAGGAAGAGATCATTCAGATGGTTGCAGTAAGATGGGACTACCAAATTTATGTCACCAATGTAGGTTTCACTGATGCTTATAGTGCCTACCTTCTTCATCATCCATTTCCATGCTTCGTAGCTCCTGGCGAGATAGCACCCTACATTGAGGATTCCTTAGACTATGATCTTGCTGACGATAGACCTGTGAGAGGTGGGGGTAGCGAATACAAAGGTGGGAGAGATGGCAGGGGTGGAAGAGATGGAAGGCACCCTCTAGTTGACAAAGTTTAGAGACATGGCTAGGATAATAGGGGTGATGATGGTGATGATACGGGTGGTGGTGGTAGAGAAGAGGGTAGACACACTCATCTTAGGTTCATGCCTCTATGCATGGATCTAGGTCCATTACTTATGATACAACAACACCAGAAGAGATTAGCAACTCAGAGACCTAATGGGGGAGGTGCACCTCCTAGATAGGATCCTCCAAGAGATTCTAGCAAGGATACAAGAAGGGACAAAGATCCATTATCATAGTGTCAGAGAGAGAGAGCATCGTAGGGATAACATTACCACATTGGAGACACTATTGGCGGATATGGACAGACAACTAGATGTCATGAGATTTGAGAGGGATATTCAGGCATGCATGACCACACATCAGGGGCATAGAGAATCTTATTATTTTTCCTTATATTGTGCTACAGTTCCACAGCCACAAAGAGCACCCTTATATTTTTTTATAGCTCAGCAGTCAGAGGGAGCTATGCCTCCACCACCTCCTCCTCCACTAGAAGATGCACCATCTCCTCCTCCTGATCAAGGAGAGGGTGGCAGTCAGACATGACTTTACTGTTGGGATTGCTAAAACGCAATGCAACCAAGATCACCTGCATGCAAAGACTATTACACAAAATGAAACAGACAGAAGAGAGAAGGATCCGAAGCTATGGCGGCCGATAGGCCAGAGAATGAAAAACCATGTTGACAGAAATGAT
>MU224360.1:413194-430852 GCA_018584345.1 Thuja plicata
CCTTATAAAGGATGTCGAAACCCTAAAAGGGCAACTGCTAGGAAATAGAAACTTTCCTAAGACTAAAGAAACTGCCTAAGTGAAACTTAAGCACTAAAGAGCAATTGCTAAATTACTCTAACATTTACTGATTATTCCTTAGATTTTTGTATATGGATCCTTCTGTGATCACCCTTGTACTTCAAACATTTGATACATTTTTATATGTTTTATCGTGATCTTTTTGATATTGTTGTAGACATTTCCACATTTTTGATATTATATTCACTAATATATATGAGATGGCCTCCTCTAATTTTGATATGCTCATTGTTTCTCTTTTGATAGTTGATGTATGTGATATATGATTAGATTGATTCACACTTGATGATGTACTTGGTCTTTTTGATGATTTAGAATAGATTCATGTGATGACATCATTTATTCTCTTTGATTATTATTGATATATAGATGTGTTAGATGATTCTATATGAATATGCAGATGTATGTTTTTGAGATTTTTTGTATGCAAATATATGTATGGATGCACTTAGGATGTAAAAATGCAATACTTGAAGGCTTTTTTTTTTTTTTTTCTGCTTTTCCTATTATGAATGCAAATTGAATGCAATGGATAGGAAATGACATGAATATATCAGTAACATAGATTAAGTAGTCAAACTTGGATTTTGAATGAACCAGGAAATCATTTTGAGCCTAATTACTTATGTTGTTTAAATGGATCATGTAATCTTAAATGCAACTAAATGTCGACTTCTAGGACTGTCACTGATCTTTTTACATTTTAACATTTTATCATCATAGGTCGTTTGTGCAATAGACGTCATCAGCTAGTACAACTGTCACTAATACCAAGAAAGTATGAATACTATTTTTATTGGATGCAATGTCAAAAATAAACCTAAGCATTAGGGCATAGAGACCAGGAGGACTTGTCAGTTATCTCCTTTTGCTTTAAGACTCATCTTTTGTTCATGTGTAATATAGGATATGTAACTTGCAATGACATTTAATGTCCATATCCTTGGGTACATAATGTGTTTCACACCTTACTTTATAAGTTGATTAGAAACATACAAGAAAATTGGTTCAACCTCACTGTAGCTTACACATAAAAAGGATCGAGATATATGCGGCTATCCACTCATGTTGGAAATTGTTACCATAACATCCAAATTAGGTGAAATTTATAGGATCGTGGAAACAATCACCACACACAGAAAACCAAGAAAAGGTTATGCTCCATGTCCTTGTGACTCTTTATCATTTAATAGACACCATGGAGTAACTCGGAAGACATAACAAGCAATAATTGATAATCAGTCAAAGAAAATTCATAAATTTTTACAAGCCCCTAGTTTGAAACATCATTGGAACATGAAAAGAGTCATAATCAAATCAAGATTAGTCTATATGTGCTTATGTGGTGTTGAGGAACACCATTGATGTAATACCCACCCCTTAGTTTTCTTTTATGTTTCAGTTGCCGAACTCTTTTAGACCTTTTCATGTATGCGTTGATTATTTCAGTTGGTTTTGAGGATATTCATGTATTAATTTTCATTATGTTATTGATTTATTTCTTAGTTGTGTTATATATTCTATTAACATATGATTTATGAATATTTTAGGATGGTTATGTATATGTTATGATGTCATTTTGATTATGGTTTTCTGACAATACTGACCCTATATATGTATGCACATGGATCGTTGTTATGTTTTACATTACTAGTTGGTGTGTTTGATATGATATGGGACAGAGTCATAGTTACTTGCTTTGGCGAGATCCACACAATAAACTAGTATCAACCATTGTTTGTTATATTATATGTATGTATGTTTGTCTTTGTGATGATAGGTTTGTAATTACCGGGCTACATCTTCCCTGAATCAGCAGGACTGAGCATGCCCTATCGCAATGTCTCAATGGCAAGAGAGGGGAGATAATATTCAGAACTAAATCCCTACCCTAAACCCTTATTTTGTCCTAGAATTGGACAAGAATCTGATTGACTATCCTATCTGAATCTGTCAAGTGACGTGGATTTGTGAGCCTTTCTATGTGTGCTTGTGTTTCTGTTTTAGTTTTTTTTTTTTTTTTTTTTTTTTTTTTTGTTTTTTTTTTTTTTTTTTTTTTTTTTTTAGTTTTTTTTTTTTCTGTTTAGATGGTTTTCAGTTGGATTAATGATGCTTTTAGCTTATTTGATTTAATGAGTAATTATGGTAAAGATTGATGTTATTAATTGCACGTATGATAAGGTTAAAACATTGATATTTTAAATATATGGCTATTTAATAATTAAATATTAATTAAATGCCTATATTTAATTAATTGATTTAATTATTAAATCTTAATTTAATAATTGAGATTTAATAAATATTAAATCCAATAATTATAATTACCCGTGCAAATTGAATTATTAAGTATTACTTTAAATTACATGATCAATTGATTTATTTAAATTGAAATATTTTCATGCATTTTCAATTATGACTTTGTTTTTATATTATAAAGTTGAGTTGTGCATTATTTTAAGTGAAATTGAAAGTAAAGTATTTCTTATAATTTTAATTAATAATTAATATTCCATTAGGGTTTCATTTTTCAAAAATCTAATTGCCTGGTTTTCTATATCTCTTAATTGAAAGCCATTTTGGAGGTCGTTCAATCAGGGAGAAGGAGAATTCACGTGATTGGAGATTTTTTGAAAGCTTAGGAGTATTTTGGATTCTTGATTGCTTTGGATTTCAATTAGATCTTCTCATCAGTTATTAAGGTAGGATCTTGATCTTGATAATTCTAGCTTCCAGATCCCTGTCTCCTATGCATCCGGAATGCTAGGATCCTGTGTTTGAATCTTCCTTGTTTGATATTATGTGTTTATATTGCTTAAATTTGAAGAATAGGTTATTGGAGTATTTGTGTGTTTTTTCTTTCATGATAGCATGTCAAATCCATGTTTTGGACTTAAGGGTTTCATTTAATTTCTTTGATTGTAATATAAGCATCAGGGTTTTCATTTGATATTTAGTTTTCAAAACTGCCATTAGGGTTTCAGATTTGTGAAGATGTTGTCATTTGTGAGAGATTTTGACATTTTTGCTAAAATTGGTTATACCTTCAGATCTGTAAATCCCTTACCTTGGAAAGAAGAAAATACACCCTTACCAAGTTCCTATTCAAAAACTCAGATCTAGATCTGCATAGAAATCAAAACAATAAGGTTAATTGCATGCAAGGATTTCATTTGAAAATTCGTATTAAATCATTATTATTTTCCTTATTTGCATCAAATGCATGGTTCTAGAAAAATCTTTCTATTTTCCTTCTTTAGAGCTAATTATTGAGTAAATCTCTATTATTGGAAAAATATAATGATATCAATTTATTGTTATAGAATAGTGGAAAGGATAATTATTAATGTTAATAGAAAAATTAATTAAATTTTTTTTTGTGTTTGTTGGAAAAATACAATCTTCACCAGATTTAAAAATAAAAATAAAAGAAAAGAAATAAATAAATAAATAAATATATATATATATATATATATAAACTACTATTTTGATTTTAGAAAACACAGTTTTAAATTTAAAAAAAGTTACAATAAACAAAGTGTTTATTGTTAAAAGTAATGTTAAAAACAAAAGAATTTAAAAAAAAATAAAGTTAAGTTGGTGGGAGCCGGGGCCACCAAATCCCCCAACCTCCCCTTGGTACCACCATGCGGTACCCACTGCATGGCAGTGGGCCGTGGGGTACGTGGTACCCACTACCATGCGCAGTGGGCCGCGGTACACCTACGGTACCACTGCTGCAGTGGGTCGTGGTGGGTGGGGACTGCGGGGGATGTGGAGACCCACGAGTCCCACAAACCCATGGTCCACCGCGACTTTTGTTTTTAAATTTAAGCTTTTTTATTATACTTTTTTAAATTGCTAGTTTAATTAAAGGTTTTTATTAATAATTTTAATTATTATTATTAAGTTTTATTTATTATGTTATTAATTATGATTATGTATATAGTTTCATTATCATTATTTATTCATTTATTTTTAAATAGTTTTTTAATATATGAGGTTTTATTAAATTAATTAATAATAATATTAAAATTTAGAAGATTAATATTGATATAAATATTACATTTAGATCTTCTTGGCAAGTTGCAATTATTTTTGAATTTTTGTAAATTATTAAATAGATTAATTTATATGTTGGATTTTATAAATTAATCTATAGGGGTTTTCATTTGCATTTTCTTGGAGATTTAATTGTAGTGTTTTTAGTAATTTTATTAGATAAACTAATTTGCATAGTGCTTATAATAAATTGGGTTATCGTTATGTTTTGATTAGTTCTTTTTGAAATTGAGTCTATCATACCATGATGTGTTTTGGATGACTACTGAAATAGATTGTGTGTTTCTCTCTTTTATGAAACTGTAATGTTTCAGGTATCTGTTGGGATTAGTTGACTTTTAGGTTATGAGACCAGAGGTTTTGGGGTTTTATTTTCTATGGGTCTTGTGTGTTTTAGTGTATGTGATATCAATTTTGGTCTCAATCTTTATACCCAACCTAGATTGTCTAAACTTGTCTTATGGGATTATTTGAGAGTACTTTAGGTTGTTATGGTTAATTGAGAAATAGTGTATGCTGTATGGGTAGGAAGCAATATGATATTTATGTCATACCTTCGTGATCTTCTTTTGAGCATAGGATAGGTTACCTAGTTGTGTAGTAGGGGGTGGCTTGCAATAAGTGTCAGGGCCCGCAAGTGGCTGCCAGGATCACTTATTGTAAGTAATCTTAAGAAGTGATAACATAATGATTAATTGGAGTTTTAAAATGAACTAATAAGATATGTTTCCTCACCCATGCTTGAGTGCTATTATAGGCTAAGATGATGCTTGCCTCATTGAGAGGTGTGTGTCTAGCATAGTTAGTGACTTCATCTATTTGAGAGGTCATTGATACCATGTATGGTCATTTGAGTGAAAGGGTTCAGTGAGACTACCAGGACAAGACTTAAGGGTTAGATGTATATGATTACACCTTCCTTTTTACAACTTAGGTTATCCTACATGTGTCAGGTGCCTCTGGTATTGATTAGATTTCCTTATTGTATTTCAGAAAGCTTCTAGGATCTTCCTATACATTTATTTATGATGTCTTGTATACCTTTGATGTTACCTTCTTGTTGTATACCCATGTGAGTGGGCCTGATATTATCTCCTCAGCATGGTGGGAGTGGATCTTTGGTTCCACGAGGTCGGGTGGTAGTGATTCTTTTACCATTTGTGATCTGACATTCTTCTTCATGCTTGGATGATCCATGTTGTAGTTCTACCTTCTTATTCTTCTGGAGACTTGTTCAGTTTCATGAGTTGTATATTTGTACCATATTTGTATATTGGTTGTCATCCTTTCAGAGGATGTATTGTGTTGTTATGTCTTATTGTATACCTTACAACTTGTGTAGTGGATGCTAATTCATGTATGTATACCTTGGGTATCATTTGTATATGTGGTCTTATTATATAAAATGTATATTGGGTTTTAGTTGATATATCTTTTATTTTGTTCTCTCTAGTTGTTCTTCGTAGATTAGTTTGCTTTAGTAATTCTAGGTCAAGGAACCTTTGAGATTTGTAATCTTTGTTGAGTTGTATTTATGTGTATGTCATGTATCTCATTGTGTTTCTTTCATGTTGTTATCTTTATTATTTGTAAAAAATTAAAAAAATTATCCTGTTAACTTAGTTGCAAGTTTAGGTTAGTTCTCTGGGGTTCAGTGGCGGGGCATTACACTTGGTATCAGAGCCTATGTTTCTACACTGAGAGCTCTGGGAAATTTGTACACCCATTATTTGTATTTTGGTTTAAAACTTGAAACAAACATAGACATAAAAATTTGATGTATTTAAAACTATTGCTTTGTGATTATTTGTTTTCTTTTATCACTTTTTGGGTTTTTTTTTGAGTTGTTTGGTTCTCTAGTTGCTTCAAGAATCATTCCTGAGACTAGAGCTGCTAGGGGCTGAGGTAGAGGTCAAGCTGGTTGCTATGGAAGGGTTAGGGATCATAGTCCCTCCATGAGTATCAGACAAGAGAGTGTTCATCAGTATAGTAGAGATGAGTAGAGGGATGAACGTCAAGCTGAGTCTGAAGAGCTACGAACTAGGCAGTTGTTGTAGCATATTTTGAATCATCTTGGACCTAAGTAGAGAAGAGTGGACTAGGATATCTCTCACCACTCTCAGAGAGAGGAGAGGGTGAGGGAGAGATCTAGGAGTCCTCAAAGGAGGACCATCATAGTTGATCATGATGTTGTTTCAGCGAACCATATGAGAGATCTTATCAGATCTCGACCTACTCCCTTTGATGGGAAAGGTTCAGGATCAGAGGCAGAGACATGAATTATTGCCTTAGAGAGGAGTTTTTCTAGGCACCCCTTTAGTAGAAATACTAAGGCTAGGTATGTGATTATGTAACTCTCTCATTTTGCAGAAGTGTGGTGGAAGATCGAGGAGGAGAAGTTGGGATTCCACATGGATATTGTCACTTGGGAGTTGTTCCTTGAGAACTTCTAATAGCGCTTCCTATCAGATTAGTGGAGGCACAAATGAGTAGAGGAGTATGAGCATTGTTTCTTTGATCTCAAGTAGTATGTTGGTTTTGTGTAGGATTCAACGCTCATGATTCAACACTTCATTAGGGGGCTTGATGAATGGATCATTGGGGGAGTTAAGATCTTTGAGCCTATGACCCTCAAAGAATCGGTCATTAAAGCTACTCTTGTGGAGACGAATCTAGCTTTGGGCCATGGTGGGCAGCTGGGAGTTCATTCTAGTGGACCTACTTCTAGTTACAAGGGTAATCAATCTTATGGAGCTAGGAATTTTAGGGGTCCTTCTACCTTTCTAAAAGGTAATCAGTCCCAACAACAGGGAGGATTCATTCCTCCTACTCAGAGTGGTTGTTCTTGGGTTAGGAATTTCCATGATATTCAACACAATAAGTAAAACCAGACTAATCATCTAGCATAGAGTATGCATCAGGATGTCAGTGGGGGTAGTTTTTAGCAGTCTATTGCACCTTCGGTTAGAGGAAGTGGTAGTATAGGAGGTTTCTTTTCCCGCAGACAGTTTGGTCATATTACGGTCAATTGTCCCCAGCATGCATCACAGTTATCAGGACAGAGGCCAGTAGCTTTTGAGCCTACAGTTGGGAATGTTGGTAGAACTCACAAAGCTTATGTAGCCTTTGATCACCCTCCAACTGTGTATCATGCTACTATGAGTGGGGCTGTAAATAGAGGACCAGCAACTAGTTTTCATATTCCTACAGTAGGGAGTGATCCCCAGTGTTCAAATCAGAGAGAAGGGAAGGGTTCTACGGGATCCACACATTGAGTCTTTTGTGACTTGGTAGGATGATTTGTGTTGAGAGATTAATATCTCTATCCTTATTGTAGGCTTCCAAGAGTAAGCCTAGTTTTAGGGGGGAGGATGTTATACCCACCCCTTAGTTTTCTTTTCTGTTTCAGTTGTCAAACTCTTTTAGGCCTTTTCATGTATGCGTTGATTATTTCAGTTGGTTTTGAGGATATTCATGTATTACTTTTCATTATTTTATTGATTCATTTCTTAGTTGTTTAATATATTCTATTTACATGTGATTTATGACTATTTCAGGATGGTTATGTATATGTTATGATGTCATTTTGATTATGGTTTTTTGACAATACTGACCCTATATCTATATGCACATGGATTGTTGTTATGTTTTACATTAATGTTTGGTGTGTTTGATATGGTATGGGACAAAGTCGTAGTTACTTACTTTGGAGAGATCCACACGATAAAATATTCTCAACCATTATTTGTTATATTATATGTATATATATGTTCATCTTTGTGATGACAGGTTTGTAGGTACCGGGATAAGTCTTCCCTGAATTGGCAGGAATGAGTGTACCCTATCGCAATGTCTCAATGGTAAGAGAGGGGAGATAATATTCAGGCCTAATTCCCTACCCTAAACCCTTATTTTGTCCTAGAATTGGACAAGAATCTGATTGGCTATCCTATCTAAATCTGTCAAGTGATGTGGATTTGTGAGCCTTTCTGTGTGTGCTTGCGTTTCCGTTTTATTTGTTTTTATGTTTTAGTTTTTTTTTTTTTTTCCTATTGAGATGGTTTTCAGTTGGATTAATGATGCTTTTAGATTTTTTATTTAATGAGTAATTATGGTAAATATTGATGTTATTAATTGCACCTACGATAAGGTTAAAATATTGATATATTAAATATATGGCTATTTAATAATTAAATATTAATTAAATGCCTATATTTAATTAATTAATTTAATTATTAAGTCTTAATTTTATAATTGAGATTTAATAAATATGAAATCCAATAATTATAATTAATTGTGCAAATTGAATTGTTAAGTATTACTTTAAGTTGAATGATTAATTGATTTATTTAAATTGAAATATTTTCATGCATTTTCAATTATGACTTTGTTTTTATATTATAAAGTTGAGTTGTGCATTGTTTCAAGTGAAATTGAAAGTAAAGAATTTCTTTTAATTTTAATTAATAATTAATATTCCATTAGGGTTTCACTTTTTGAAAACCTAATTGTTTGGTTTCTATATCTCTGAATTGAAATCTATTTTGGAGGTAGTTCAACCAGGGAGAAGGAGAATTCAGGTGATTAGAGATTTGTTGAAAGCTTAGGAGTATTTTGGATTCTTGATTGCTTTGGATTTGAATTGGATCTTCTCATCAGTTACTAAGGTAGGATCTTGATCTTGATAATTCTAGCTTCTTGATCCATGTCTTCTATGCATCTGGAATGCTAGGATCCTGTGTTTGAATCTTCCTTGTTTGATGTTATGTGTTTATATTGCTTAAATTTGAAGAATAGGTTATTGGAGCATTTGTGTATTTTTTCTTTCATGATTGTATGTCCGATCTATGTTCTGGGCTTAAGGATTTCATTTAATTGTTTTGATTGTAATATGGGCATCAGGGTTTTCATTTGATATGATTTAGTTTTCAAAACTGCCATTAGGGTTTCAGATATGTGAAGATATTGTCCTTTGTGAGAGATTTTTACATTGTTGCTAAAATGGGTTATACCTTCAGATCTGTAAATCCCTTACATTGGAAAGAAGAAAGTACACCCTTACCAAGTTCTTGTTCAAAATCCTAGATCTAGATCTCCATAGAAAACAAAACAATAAGGTTAATTGCATGCAAGCATTTCATTTGAAAATTAGTATTAAATGCTTATTATTTCCCTTATTTGCATCAAATGCATGGTTCTAGAAAAATCTTTCTATTTTCCTTCTTTAGAGCTAATTATTGAGAAGTAAATCTCTATTATTGGAAAAATATAATGATATCAATTTATTGTTATAGAATAGTGGAAAGGATAATTATTAATGTTGCTGGAAAATTAATTAAGAAAAAAAATATGTGTTTGCTGGAAAAAGACAGTCTTCATCAGATTTTTTTTAAAAAAAGAATAAATTAAAAAATATATATTAACTACTGTTTTGATTTTAGAAAATATAGTTTTGAATTTAAAAAATATTTACTATAAACAAAGTGTTTATTGTTAAAAGTAATGTTTAAAAATAAAGTTAAGTTGGTGGGAGGCGGGGGCCACCAAGTCCCCAAACCTCTCCTTTTTACCGCCACACGGTACCCACTACATGGCAGTGGGCCGCGAGGTACGCAGTACCCATTGCTGTGCGCAGTGGGCCTTGGTACACTCACGGTACCAATGCTGCAGTGGGCTGCAGTGGGTGGGGACCGCAGGGGATGTGGAGACCCGCGGGTCCCACAAAACCCCGATCCACCATGGCTTTTTTTTTTAAATTTAAGCTTTTTTTTGTTATACTTTTTTTAAATTGTTAGTTTAATTAATGATTTTTATTAATAATTTTAATTATTATTATTAAGTTTTATTTATTATGTTATTACTTATGATTTTATATATAGTTTCATTATCATTATTAATTCATTTATTTTTAAATAGTTTTTTTAAATATATGGGGTTTTATTAAATTAATTAATAATAGTATTAAAATTTAGAAGATTAATATTGATATAATTATTACAATTAGATTTCTTGGCATGTTGTAATTATTTTTGAATTTTAGTAAATTATTAAATAGATTAATTTATATGTGTTGGATTTTATAAATTATTTTATAGGGGTTTTAATTTGCATTTTCCTTGGAGATTTAATTATAGTGTTGTTAGTAATTTTATTAGATAAAAAAATTTGCATAGTGCTTATTATAAATTGGGTTATCGCTATGTTTTGATTAGTTCTTTCTGAAATTGAGTCTATGATACCATGATGTGTTTTGGATGACTATTGAAATAGATTGTGTGTTTCTCTCTTTTATGAAACTGTAATGTTTCAAGTATCTATTGGGATTAGTTGACTTTAAGGTTATGAGACTAGAGGTTTTGGGGTTTCAATTTCTATGGGTCTTGTGTGTTTCAGTGTATGTGATATCGATTCCGGTCTTGATCTTTATACCCAACCTGGATTGTCTCAACTTGTCTTATTCGATTCTTTGAGAGTACTTTAGGTTTTTATGGTTAATTGAGAACCTGTGTATTCCTATATGGGCAAGAAGCTGTGTGAGATTTGTGTCATACCTTCGTGATGTTATTTTGAGCCTAGGATAGGTTATGTAGTTGTGTAGTAGGGGGTGGCTTGCAATAAGCGTTGGGGCCCACAAGTGGCTGCCATGACCACTTATTGTAAGTAATCTTAACAAGTGATAACATAATGATTAATTGGGCTTTTAAAATGAACTAATAAGATATGTTTCCTCACCCATGCTTGAGCGCTATTATAGGCTAAGATGGATGATGAGATGATGCTTTCCGCCTTGAGGGGTGCGTGTCTGGCATAGTTAGTGACTTTGTCTGTTTGAGAGGTCATTGATACCATGTATGGTCACTTGAGTGTCGGGGTCCACTAAGACTGCCAGGATGAGACTTAAGGGCTAGACATATATAATGTTCCTTTTTACAGCTTAGGTTATCCTACATATGTTAGGTGCCTTTGGTATTGTGTAGATTTTATTATTGTGTTTTAGAAAGCTTCTAGGATCTTCCTATGCATTTATTTATGATATCTTGAACACCTTTGATGTTACCTTCATGTTGTATACCTGTGTGAGTGGGCTTGATATTATCTCCTCAACATGGTGGGAGTGGAGCTTTGGTTCCACGAGGTTGGGTGGTAGTGATTCTTTTACCATTTGAGATCTAACTTTCTTCTTCATGCTTGGATCATCCTTGTTGCAGTTCTACCTTCTTATTCTTCTAGAGACTTGCTCACTTTCATGAGTTATATATTTGTACCATATGTGTATATTGGTTGTCATCCTTTCAGAGGATATATTGTATTGTTATGTCTTATTGCATACCCTACAAATTTTGCAGTGGATGCTAATTCATGTATGTATACCTTGGGTATCAGTTGTATATGTGGTCTTATTATATTAAATGCATATTGGGTTTATGTTTATATATCTTTTATGTTGATCTCTCTAGTTGTTCTTCGTAGATTAGTTTGCTTAAGTAATTCTACATCAAGGAACCCTCAAGATTTGTAATCTTTGTTGAGTTGTATTTATGTGTATGTTATGTATATCATTATGTTGCTTTTGCGTTGTTATCATTATTGTTTGTAAACATTTAAATTTTTTGATCATGTTAACTTAGATACAAGTTTAGGTTAGTTCTCTTGGGTTCCCTGGCGGGGCATTACACTTGATTCATTTTTCAATCACAGTAGAGAAATCATCAATTGCAACTTGGAATTAAATAATCTCTTTCTGTGTTTGAGTTAGTGAGATAAACAGTATCAGCAATTGCAATCCAATGTAGTGTTGAGAAACATTGTTTGACTAAAGTGTTAAGAATAACTAATTGAATGTTTGAAGATGTTAAGTTGATCACCAAAATGTAGAAAGATAATGCAAGACATTAAATCTATACATGCATTATATTTTCATTGATGTCAACTTGATATAATCTGATTGGTTATATAAAAAGTGTCAAAGACTTTAGAGAATTAGAGAGATAAAGATTATGCTATTAGTAATGCATAATAGATCAACATTCACTAAGTGAATACAAACACCGACGGTTAGTGGAACCCGACGGACAGAGAAACATGAGAGAAAAGTCACAGTGATGCCTAAGAAAGAAAATGCACAAGCATTACTGACAAGAAGAATCACAAGCATTACCAATGATCAGAACTTCACAGTGATGCCCGACGGACAGACAACCCCGATGGACAAATAACCCCGATGGAGATGCCCGAGGAGAACTGAAGTGTTGACCAAAACTATCAAAGAGTTAAAACACCGAAAGAAACTGAAGTTCAGAAATGAAAAAATACTTAGCTGGTAGAGCTAAAGATAGACTTAACTAGTTGTTAACATTGTTTTAATCGAAAAGTTAAAACTAGAGATAAGTAAAAGATTTAAAGTTGTTTTATCCAGTTGTTAAGAAGATCTCTAAGACATAAAACATGAGTAAAGATTAAAAGAAAGATTGGCTGAGATTGCGGATCACACCAAGAACAAGAAATTCAAGAACCTAGAAATGGTGATATCATGTCTATAAAGAGACAATCTAATTCATTATGAATTAGGGGAGTGAATAGAGAAAGAGGATGCTGGAGAGAAACTGATGAAGAACAACTTCATACAGTCCTGATCAATCAAGATGATGAACATAGCTATATTTCTATGGACACTGAGAAATAAAGCACAACATCACTGAGCAGAAAGAAGTGGAGCAAAGGTACTAAAAAGATATATTGATCAGAAAGGTAAAATGAGCTTCCAATAGATCTAAAAAACTGCAAGATTAGGTTGTATGTGTGAATAGTTCATACAGTCGTGATAAATCAAGCTAAAAAATAGAGCTATATTTGTGCAGACACTGAGCAACAAAGCACAACATCACTGAGAAGAAAGAAGTGGAGTAAAGGTATTAAAAAGATACATTAATCAGAAAGCTAAAATGAGCTTATAATAGATCTGAAAATCTGCAAGACTACATTGTATGTGCAGTGAACAAATCATTTACTATTTTAGTTTAACCATTGATTCAGAAAGTCTCTTAACCAAGTGGGATTTGAAGATCCTTTATATATTGAGATACATCCCAAGGAGTATCAAAAATTTTGATCATGAAGATAGCATGAGATGCCAGATACAATTTGACAAACTATAATGGGTTGGTCATAGAAGGTAGCATAGAGATGCCCAATATCAAGTGACAAACTATTCTATTTAAATCCTTTAACAAGGTCACACCTAATAGTCTATTTGTAACCTTTAAAAGGGTTGTCTCTTCACTAAGATCACTTCGGAAGAGTGAAAATTTTGGGTTACCGGTCTCAAATGGTTTTTTCCTTAACAGGGTTTCCACGTTAAAATCTATGTGTTAATTTGTTTATGAGTTATTACTTTAGTGTTTTTCCTTACACATAACTAATCTAGATTGATCGATATACACTAAGAAATTTACTATTTTTTGGTAAATGAAAGACTGCTAATCGGTAAACTGGAAGAACAAGGTTTAAAAGTGAACTCTGAGTAGTAGTTATTTATTATGATTATTTGAAGGCATTCATCTTGTAGGACTGAAGATAACTAGAGGCTTAATATTGTGGCACTAAGTTTTTTGGGTTGATTTATTGGAATATTTTTGAGGCCACTGATTCAACCCCCCTCTCAGTTATTCTAACAATTGGTATTAGAGCTTGTGTCCATAGAAAGGGAGTTTAACAACTCAAGAAAAAGATCACAAGATGAACATACAAGATGTGCCCAATTTGAATAAAGAAAACTTTGCATCATGGAAAAGTAGAATAAGAATCCACCTATCTGGTATTGGAAATGATATTGTTCAATACCCAAATACTGACTATGTGTTTCCCACATGAGCTCACACACTTGAGCAGTTGAGAGAAAAGCATGAGAACAATTGCATAATGATAGAGCTTTCTTCCTCAATCTCTGATGCTGAGTTTGAAGATGTCAAAACCTGCACCTTTGCAAAGAAAATGTGGGATAAATTGAAGCTGGTACATGAAGGAGATGCTAGTGTACTAAGAGCCAAGGTAGAAAGCCTAAGAGGAAGGTTTGATGACCTAAGGATGAAAGAAGGAGAAAATATTACTCAGTATAGCTGTAGAACAAAAGAGGTAGTCAATGATATCCGAGGAGTTGGAGGTGTACTTGAAGAAGAGACAATGGTAAGTAAAATCCTAAGAACCTTATTGCCTTTATATTCTATTAGAGTATCTTCTATACAAGAAATGAGAGCAGTTGCAAACAATACTTTTACTCTAGATAGTTTGATTGGTAGATTGATTTCATTTGAGATGAATAACTTGGATAATAGTGTCTTACCATCTATAGAGTCTGCATTCAAATCTTCTTTGAAAATAAGCAAATAAAGTCATAAACACACTATGAGAAATGATAGTGAAAGTGATAGTGATGATCAAGATCTTGATGAAATTGAAACACTAATGGCAAGAATATTGCAGAGAGGAAAAGGTAGATACAAAGGTAAATTTCCACTTGTATGTTTTAATTGTAAAGAGGTTGGACACATTTCTGCAAGATGTCCCAATAGAAGAAAAGATGACAGAAGTAATGATAGATCATATGAGAAAAAGTTTGATAGAGGTGATAACAGAGATTACCGAAGCAACCGACAATATGATAGTAGAGATACCCAAGACAAAAAGGATAAAGGAAAGAAAGATTGTTACCTAGCTGAGAGTAGAGTTGATGACACTAACACCAAATTTGATGAAGACATCGAGGTGGTATTTTTCACCATGAAGGATGACTCAGACAAAGAAGAAGAAAGGTATGTAGAGACTACAGTCATATCTAATGTTAGTAAGAATGATGTCTAGATTATAGATAGTGGCTTCACTCACCACATGACCGGTGATAAAAAAAAAAGTTTGAAACTTTTGAGTATTATAATGGTGGTTCAGTAAGAATGGGTAATGACACACCTTGTCCAGTTGAAGGTAAAGGAACCATAATGTTGAATAACCTGATCAAATGTGAAAAGGCTTACTGGGTAAAAGGACTTAATTATAATATATTAAGTGTTTCACAACTGAATAACACATGTCACCAAGTATCATTTTAAAATAAGAAGGCAAAGATATTCAATGAATTAGGAAGGTTTATCGGAACTGGTGAACAAAAAAAAGGTAACCTTTTCTATCTTGATGACATTAACACCACTTGTTTAATGGATAGAAAAAAAGACATGGTTGTGGCATAAGAGACTATGCCATGTGAATTTTGACAACATGATAAAAATAAACAATAAAAGGAAAGTAAGAGGCTTATTGAGAATGTCTAAACCCGAGAATATCATGTGTAAGAATTGTCAAAAAGGTAAGATGACAAAGTCTAGTTTCAAGAGTAAATCCCATACATCTGATGCAATTCTAGAATTAGTCCATACTGATTTATGTGAACCCATGAGGAAAAAGAGTTACTATGTTGATAGGTATTTCATTCTCTTTGTAGATGATTTTTCTAGAATGATGATAGTTATGTTCTTAAAAGATAAATCAGAAGCATTCAAGATGTTTAAATGGTATAAGGCTATAATAGAAAAATAAAGTGGTAAGGAATTGAAATGCTTAAGATCATATAGAGGAGGGGAATTTATTTCAGATGAGTTCACTAACTATTGCAATGAGCATGTGGTGTAGGGAACCTCCCTATTTGATGTTTTGATGTTCTTTAGGGTTGGATTAGGATTTTTTGTGTGTGTTAGAATAAGTTCCAAAAGGTTGGAAGCAATGTTAGTTTAACTTCATGTTTGTAAGGGCCTTAGTGCTCATTAGGTATTTTGGGTCATTTTGGCTTTAAATTGTGAAAAGTTGCCATCTTAGTGAAACATGGGTTAGAGGTATGTTTTAGGACCCTACATATCCTATTTAGGGTCTTAGGAGTCAACATCAATCATCAAGTTGACAAGGAAAGTCAAAATGCATCAAAATGCAAAATGTTGCTAGCAACTTTGAAATTTGCTCGAGCAACTTTTGCAAGAAATGACAAAATGTAGTTAGAACTGATTATAACTACCCATGCTTGGTATATGAGCATGGAATAGATTTTTTGGAAAGGTTAATGATATTTTGGATTGAGACACTTAATTCTGACACCCTTGTATAGATGACTCTATCGATTTTTGTGTAATTTGCACTGTATCTTTGCTTTTGTATGGTTGTGTACAGATTGGCATAGGTGATCGGGCTCCATGTTAGTGTAGTGTTTTATTTTAGCTTTCATATGCAATAGTTAGTTTGTTTAGAAGTTTATTAGGTGTTAAGTTTCAAGCTTTTGAAGGTCACTGGTCTGACAGAGACAAAAAAAATGCTACCTAGTTAGAAATGGCTCTAACCTAAAATCCCTCTGGTTGATTTGTCTGAAACCATGGGGGAAGTAGGGTTAGGGTATGTAGATAGGGTTTTGTTTTTTTATTTTTGGTTGTTTCAATGGATTTCATAGGCCAGAAGTGAAGCCCTATGGCTGACTGGTGAAACCAGGTGAGCCAAGATAGGGAGAAGAATGAATTTGATTGAGCACCCATGACCTTTTGGGGAAGACTTAGTGGAATTTCTAGATGCACCTGATAGTATCCTAAAAGGATTCAAAGGTGGTAGGAATTGAATCAAATATTGGAGACAATTTTGTCAATTATTCATGTTGACTGGTCCAAAGGCCTAATTAATAGGCTATAATCTAGGGCCTGCAAGAAAGTTGGGTTTTGGGTGCTTCTAGAGATCAAGGTTTTGGATTCTGATAGGGTTGGGTGATGTCTTGAATATTTTCAAGTTTTTTTGTAGAGTCACTTGGAGATTTTGTGAGAATTTGGCCAAATTCGGTGGAAATAGACCTACTAGGAATTAGGCAATTAGGCCTCCTCGTGAAATAGTGACCAATTGGATTGGTAAAGTGTCTTGATGTATTGGGATGATTGCAGAATGAACTAGAATGAGTCAAGAAGGGTGTTGTGAGTCTTGGTGAATGTGCAGGAAGATCCTAGGTAGAGGATTGGCATTCTAGGTGGAGTTCTAGTGGGAAAAACTAGGCTTTTGGTTAACTAGTTAGACTAGTTAGGCCTAGAAATCTTGGAATGTTCAAAGTACCAACTATACCTTGGAGGAGAAGTTGGTAGAGAGGATCTTGGAGGTCCTAAAAGAAGGAATATCCAACAAAGAACAACCATTGGATGGTTGAGTGTGATGTCCCCTTCTAGCTGACATCAGACGGTAGCATGTAGATTAGCCTATCACTGACCCTCGTAGGCTGATGAGGATGGTTAGGGGGTCTGTTGAGGATGATTTCTTCATCTTCCTACTTTAACTTGCACTTTGGCCTTCTGTGGAAGTCTTCCAGACTCCATTCTGACTACTTTCTATTTTTTAGGGGAACTGCTATTTTTAGCCAGGGGTATGCAGATAATATTTTGGCAGTCACCAGTTCAGACGACAGTTGTTTCTGACTTACGGTGTGAGAGATATTAATATTTGATTGTTTTTAAT
>MU224360.1:436999-461428 GCA_018584345.1 Thuja plicata
TTTGACCCTTTGGGAGATATAAGGAATGGAGACTTAGCATTTGGGGGAGATTATTGATTGTTTTCTTCTGCTCAGAGAGAGTATTGGCCAAGGGATTTTGCATAGAGAATTTATCTGTAAAGAATCTACAGGTATCAGTTTTGGACAATGAAGGAGTCCATTATAGCAGCATCAGAGTCTGTGGAATATCAGATGATTTTGCTTCAGTTGGTTTCACATAGAAACCAGGGTTGATTGCATTCAAAGTGAGTTTAGAGATTGCAGTGTTTATTACCAGCAGTGTTGGCATTTTTCTCTAGTGCCACATTAAGTTCATCTACAAGCTATGTTTACTGTTCCAGCCAGCGTGAATAATATAGGTACTTAGCCATTTCTTATTAAATCTAAAATATGCATTAATGAAGAAGTGTTTTGCTGTTGTAATGCATTACTATTTAAAAATCTGAAATAAGGATAGCTTCTGTTTATTTTCTAGTTGCTGGTTATTGTTCTATATTTTATTCTGTCTATCAAAACTCTGCAAAAAAACACATAAAATGCATCAGGTTCAACTAAATGCCAGAAAACATTATTGAGAGCCTGTGAAGGGTTCCTACATTGAGTTAGTCATTTAAGCAACTTGGAGTGGAGAAAATCCTAGAGTATCAAACCCTCTACATCAACATGGAATCAAAAGATAGGTTTATGCACCAAGAACACCATAGAAAAATGGAATTGCTGAGAGGAGAAATAGATCCATTGTTGATTGTGCAAGAACATTGATGATTGAGAAAAGAATCAATCAAAATTTATGGAGGGAAGCTGCCAGTAGTGTTGTCTACACATTGAACATAGTACAATTAAAGGACACAAAGAAGACACCCTATGAGCTTTGGTATGGTCACAAACCCAATGTAAGTTACTTCAGAATTTTTGGTAGTCAATGTTATATTTTGAAAGATGATAGAAATGGAAAGCTTGACTCCAAAAGTGAAGATGGTATCTTTCTAGGGTATTCCACCAAGAGAAAGGCTTATAAGTGTCTTAACAAGATCATTGAAAGTGCAAATGTGAAAATAGATGAATTTGTAGAAAAGAAGGATAAGGGAAGCATAAAAGAGCCAGAGGACTACAATAGGTTTGTTTACACTGAAGAACATAACACAATACCCAAGCAACAATGTATCACTCCCGAGCAACATAACATTGCACCTAAGCATTAGGATGTAATTACTGAAAAATCAGGAAAATACTCAAGATGATATTTTGAGTGATGGAGATTAGAATGATGGTCAAGATGATGATCAGAATGATGAACACAGAGCTGAACCAAAAATTTCCTAGTATGTCAGAAGACATCATCCATAAAATCAAATCATAGGAGACAAGAAGGCTGGAATGAGAACTATAACTAAGGCACTAAACTCTTGATGTTTAATTTATGATTTTGAGCCTAAGTCTGTTAATACTGCACTAGAAAATGAAGAATGGGTAAGTGCTATGAATGAGGAAATAGAACAGATTGAGAAGAATAAGACATGGACACTAGTACTGAGACCAGATGGAAAGAATGTCATTGATACCAATGAATATTAAAAAATAAGCTGAATGAGAAGGGAGAAGTCACTAGAAACAAAGAAAGGTTAGTATGCAAGGGGTATGCACAAGAAGAAGGTATTGATTATGGAGAAACCTTTGCACCCATTACTAGACTAGAAGGAGTTAGAGTCTTACTTTCTTATGCTGCATTCAAAGGATTCAAGGTATACTAGATGGATGTAAAATCTGCATTTGTAAATGGAATACTGGAAGAAGAGGTATACATTGAACAACCAAAAAGGTTTGTTGATCCAGACAAGAGAAACATGGTATGTAGACTACATAAAGCCTTGTATGGATTGACACAAGCACCTAGATCTTGGTATGAAAGACTTCACTCCTATCTCAGTAGCATTGAATTTGTAAGAACAAGTGAAAATAGCAATTTGTACTTAAAAGAAGATACCGATGGTAATATTTTGATTGCTGAAATATTTGTTGATGATATCATATTTGGGGAAATGAAATGTTATGTAAATCCTTTGCTAATGAAATGAGAAAAGAATTTGAAATGTCTATGTTTGGGAAGATCAAATTCTTTCTTTCTCTATAGATTCTTCAACAAGATGCAGGCATATATATCACAGAGTCCAAATACATCAAGGAAGTGCTGAAGATATTCAAGATGGAAGATCCCAAGCCAGTTGGAACACCTATGGCTACCGGATGTAAGATGAAAAAAAGACAAATCAAATGAGGTAAATCAAACCTTGTATAGATCAGTTATTGGAAAACTAATGTATGTTGTTCATACCAGACCAGATATAGCATATGCAGTTGGAATAGTTGCAAGATTCTCTACTAATCCCAAAGAATCACATATGACTGTTGTCAAGAGAATTCTGAGATATCTAAAGAACACCAAGGACTATGGCTTATGGTATAAAAGAGAAGGAAATTTGAACTTCAAGTCTATATAGATGCTGATTGGGTTGGAAACATAGATGACCAAAAGAGCACAACTGGAGGAGCATTATTCATGGGTGAGAGACTTGTCACATGGATCAAGAAGCAAGGATGCATCTCTCAGTCTACTATAGAAGCAAAATATGTGGTTACTGCTGCAAACTGTTCAAATATTGCATGGATCAAACAGTTACTAGAAGGTATGAATATGAATATTCTTGAACCAGTGATTATCTATTGTGATAATACCAGTGCAATAAATATATCAAAGAATCCAGTCATGCATGCTAAGACTAAGCATATAGAAATCGAGTAACATTACTTAAGAGAACAAGTTCAAGAAAAAGAAGTGATACTAGAATATGCTCAATCAAAAGAAAAATTAGCTGACATATTCACCAAGACATTACCAAAAGATACATTTGAGTACCTAAGACAGAGACTAGGGGTCCAACCCTTGTCTATCGGCCAGTAAGCTACTAGGAGATTGCATCAGCCTATACACATACTCAAAAGATCATTCATGTTGATGCAATCATAGATATGGACTGCAAAGGTACATCTATACACAGCAAGGTACATATCTACACTAAACACTAGAGTCAATGTATTGCTGATGGATAGGGAAATTCAAGGAGTATATTATAAAAAGGGATGGAAGATGATATGGAAGAATTGTTTGGAATTGTTGTCAAAAGGAGAGATTATATCATTATCCACTCATTATCCATGAAGAGATTATCTCATCATCAGGGAGAGAGATTCAAAGGGAGAGATTATATCCAAAGGGAGAGATTACATATGAAATATCCATCAAAGGGAGAGAAATATCAAAAGGGAGAGAAGTATCATGATGAAGAGGATACACACAAAGGGAGAGATGACTTGTTGCTGTCAAAGGAAAAAGAGATTATCAAGGAGAGGAACAGTTAAGGGACAACACAAAATAGAGACAGAAGCTGCTACATCTATCCAGTGAAGGGATTAAGATTGAAGAACACACCCTAAAAGAAAAGAAAAAAAAGCTATTTGAGCTTATCGAGAGCCAGACATTTTGTATTAGTTATAATAGGAAAGATTGATGAAATACATTTGATATATTTCATATTGTATTAGTAATAATATAGTGTGATAATGTAGTGTGTTTCCATCAATGTCAAAGTGAGAGATTGATGACATATAATTGATTGAATGTTTGAAGATGTTAAGTTGATCACCAAAATGCAGAAAGATAATGCAAGACATTAAATCAGTTAATGGATTGTATTTTCATTGATGTCAACTTGATATATTCTAATTGGTTATATACAAAGTGTTAAAGACTTTAGAGAATCTTAGAGATAAAGATTACATTTTCAGTAATGCATAATAGATCAAAATTCACTAAGTGACTACAAACACCGACAGTTGGTGGAACCCAACGGACAAACAAACCAGAGAGCAATGTCAAAGTGATGCCCAAGAAATAAAACTAACAAGAATTACCGATGAGTAGAATCACAAGCATTACTGACAAGCAGAAGTCCATAGTGATGCCCGATGGACAAACAACCCTGACAAAGATGCCCGAGGAGAAATGAAGTGTTGACTGAAGCTATCAAAGGGTTAAAACATCGAAAGGAACTGAAGTTCAGAAATGAAAAAATACTTAGTTGGTAGAGCTAGAGATAGACTTAACTGGTTGTTAACATTGTTTTCATCAAAAAGTTAAAACCAGAGATAAGTAAAATATTTAAAGCTGTTTTATCTAGTTGTCAAGAAGATCTCTACAAGATAAAACAAGAGTAAAGATTTAAAGCAAGATTGGCCGAGATTGCGGATCATGCCAAGAACAAGAAACTCAAGAACCTAGAAACGGTGTTATCATGTCTATAAAGAGACAATATAATTCATTATGAATTAGGGGAGTGAATAGAGAAAGAGGATGCTAGAGAGAAACTGATGAAGAAAAATTTCATACAGTCCTGATCAATCAAGCTGAAGAATAGAGCTATATTTCTATGAACACCGAGCAACAAAGCACATCATCAACGAGTAGAAAGAAGTAGAGCAAAGGTATTAAAAAGATACATTGATTAGAAAGGTAAAACGAGCTTACAATAGATCTTAAAATCTGCAAGATTAAGTTGTATTTGTGAACAGATCATTTACTATTTCATTTTAATCATTGATTTAGAAATTCTCTTAACCGAGAAGTATTTAAAGATAATTTCTATATTGAGATACATTCCAAGGAGTATCAAAATTTTGATCATGAAGATAGCATTTGACAAACTACACTGGGTTTGGTCATAGAAGGTAGCATAGAGATGCCCGATATCAAGTGACAAACTATTCTATTTAAATTCTCTAACAAGGTCACACCTAACAGTGTGTTTGTAACCTTTAACAGGGTTGGCTCTTCATCGAGCTCACTTTAGAAGAGTAAAAATTTTGGGTTACCGGTCCAAAGTGATTTTTCCCTTTACAAGGTTTCTACGTTAAAAATACAAGTGTCAATGTGTTTATGAGTCATTACATTAGTGTTTTGATTTACACATAACTAATCTAGATTGATCGGTATACACTAAGCAATTTACTATTTTTTGGTAAATGAAAGACTGCTAATCGGTAAACTGAAAGAACAAGGTTTAAAAGTGAACTCCAAGTAGTAGTTATTTATTATGATTATTTGAAGGCATTCATCTTGTAGGAATAAAGATAACGAGAGGCTTAATATTGTGCTACTAAGTTTTTTGGGTTGATTTATTAGAATATTTTTGAGGCCACTGATTCACCCCCCCTCTCAGTTATTCTAACATATGTCAATTATAGGTAGGTGGTGTTTAAGAAACACCCTTGTTTGTGATAGTGATGGTGATGTTTTGATTCAAGTATTCAGAAATATTGTTTATAGTGGAAAACCTTCCTAAACAAGGACTTAGGAAAACCTAGCAACCATAAAATGCCAACTGAACATGCTAGGAGAGATGCCCTTGGCGCAGACAGATTATCCCTAAGACACAAATACAAACAAACTCCAGGCAAGGATAGGACATTTGTGAGGAATTAAGATTAAACCAATAGCAAAGAAGATGATCATGAAGGATTAGTGTCAGCAATTTATTAATAGATAGAGCACGGAGTACAAGTGACACTTGATTGCCAGGTTTTCACCACTCAAAATTTTTTTATTTTTGCTACCAAGACGCCCATTTGCAAGGTTTTCGCAAAGGTACTTTTCCTATTTTTGAATTTTTTTGTAGTTTTTTCTTTTTTTCTCTTTTTTTGTTAGTACCAAGGTTCTTGTTTGCCAGGTTTTCACCAAGAATACATTTTTTCATGACTTTTTTCCAATGTTTTTTATTTTTCTCTTTTCCACTATTTTTGGCTTTCTTCGAGATCATTTTTTTTTTTTGGTATTTTCTCAGGATCAATTTCACTGTACAAGCCCTTTGGCTAGATGTGAAGCATAGAACTACTTCAAGTGTAGGGTATTGATAGGATCAGGAAGGACATCTCCTTCAGGTGTAGCTAACTAATAAGCTCCTATCCCAAAAGTTGTTGTGATAACAAAAGGCCCCAGCCAATTGGGTTCAAACTTACCTTTATGTTCTCTGTTTGGTTGATTTTTAGGATTCTCTCTTAGAACGAGATCCCCCACTTGAAACTGTCATGGATTTAATTTTTTGTTGTACCCTTTTGAAATCCATTTCTGATAGATTTTCAGGTGATTGAACGCTTGTTGCCTGTGATCATCTAGCAGTTCTAGTGCTTGAACCCTATCTATGTGTTATTGTTCATTTGTGACAAGACCTTTGAGAGATACTCACAAAGAAGGAACTTATACTTCAATTGGTAATACTACTTCTGTGCCATAGACTAGAGAAAATAGTGTGGCTCCTGTTGGTGTTTGAATACTTTTTCTATAGGCCCATAGTGTTGGATTCAATTACAAATGTCAGTCTCTGCCAGACTTCCTCATAGTTATGTGTAGGATTTTAAGAATGTTTTTGTTTGAAGCCTTAGCTTGTCCATTACCTTGAGGATAATAGATTGAAGAAAAATGTTGAGTGATGCGAAACTGTGTACAAAGGTCCTCGATATCTTAATTCTTGAACTTCCAAAATTTTCTGTTACAATAGATGAGGGTATCACGTACCTACAAATGATGTAGTTCAAGATGAACATAGAAATTTTTTTTCCAGTGGCTTTGATTACCTGCACTTCTTCGACCAATTTTTTGAAATACTCAGTGGTCATGATGATGTATTTGTGTCTACTTGAAGAATTGGGATAGATATGTCCAACAAGATCAAAGGCCCATTGCTGGAATGGCCAATATGTTATAAATGGTATGATTTCTCTAGCTAGAGCATGGATAATCTTTCCATGTGTTTGGCATTTTTCACATGTTTTGTCATATTGCACTACATCTTTTTCTATTGTAGGCCAATAGTATTCAACTCTTAGAAGTTTTTTAACTAATGAAAAACCATTCAAGTGCTATCTACATACACCTTCATGGACTTATTTTAATGCTCAATTAGACTTCTCTTGTTCTAATAGCCTAAGTAGTGTTTTATATAGATCTCATCTATATAAGTTAGTAGTAATGAGTACATAATGCAATGTTTTCCTAATTAAGGGTTATTTTTCATTTCTGGATAGGCCATTAGGTAAGGTTTGATCTGTAAGATAGGTAGTTATATTGGCATAGCTGGATTGGTATTAGGCATTTAAGGCATGCATAACTTTAGATTTAGGTGTATCGAATGTGGGAAAGGATAATTCTTCCACCAAGAAGTCATAGCAGAATTGATGTTCCTCTAGTTGTAACATGGATGTGAGCGATGCCATCGCATCTGCAGCTCTATTTTCTGTTCTTGGAGTTTGTTGGAATGTGATGAAGACAAAGTACTTTTTCAAATCTTTTACCATCTTCTTGTAGGGCATAAGCTTCTCATCTTTCATTTTATATTCTCCATTTACTTGGTTAATGATGAGTTGAAAGTCACCATATACATGTAACTCTACGATTTTCCATTCAATGGCTAAATTGAGACCATTTACCAATGCTTCATATTCTGAGATGTTGTTGGTTCATCAAAACATCATTTTGTATGCCTTAGGTATCTTGTAGCCTTGAGGAGTGATTAAAAATACCCCTGCTCTAGATCCTTGTTGTGTGAAAGAACCATCAAATACATCTTCCATGGATATTTTGTTAAGTGCATGATTATCTCATCTGGAAACTCTATGATCAAAGGTGTTGCATCTTGTAATGGTGAATCGGCTAGTTGATTGGTTAGCAATTTTCCTTTAATATCCTTTCTATCTACATACTCGATATCAAATTTAGTGAGTATTAAGATCCATTTTTCTAGCCTTACTGTCAATGTTGTTTTACTCAAGAGGTACTTGAGAGGATCAATATTTGCAATAAGTTTTACCATATGCGAAAGCATGTAGTGTCTCTATTTGTGGGATGAAAAAAAACTTTCAAGCAAGACTTTTCAATGATACTATAGTTGAGTTCAATGATGCTAAGTAATCCTTTAGTTCTTTGAAATTATTTTCACAATTTTCATCCCATTTGAAAGTTACTCCTTTATGTAACAATTTTGTGAAAGCTTGCGCTCTATCTACTAGTTGAGACATGAATATTCTAATTGACTAGAGTCTTCCTTGGAGCATCCTCATTTGACTGATGTTACAAGGAGGTGGCATGTCCATTATTTATTTTACCTTTTTCTTCACTGATTGGACTCCAAATATATATTTCTTTGGATTGAGCCTTAGTTGAAAATGTTCCATTCTAACTAGTATCTTCCTCAAGTATTCAACATGGAAAGTCATCTTTAGGAAAAGCTTTGTATAGATCCCTAAATTCTATGTAAATTATGATAGACTTATCTTCTTTAGAAACTAGGATTACATTAGAAATCCATCCTGCATAAGAGATGACCCTTATGAATCTAGCCTTTAAGAGTTTTTCCAGCTCTGCTTTTACCAATAATGTCACATGTGGGTGCATCTTTCTTAGTTTCTATTTGACAGGTTTTATTCTAGGAGCTATAGATAAGTGATGCATTATTAACTCAGGATCTAGTCTAGGAATATCAGTATAAGACCATGCAAAGTTGATATTTCCTCTTTAAGGAACTCAGTAAACTATGTCTTTTCTTCTTCTGGTAATGATTGCACGAGATGGAAGAATTGAAGAACTTCTGATGTTCCCAAATTAGCTAGTTGTGTTGGTTCTATCAATATTTAAGATCTTTCTTGAAAGTGTTCAGGGAGGATATCAAGAATCTCATATTTTGGCGCATTTGAGAGGTTTTAACCATTAGATACATCTTTTATTTTTACTTTTTTTAGAATCTGATACTGCCACAATGTGGTTTTCCCCATCAGTTTTTTCCTTTTCACTTTTACATCTCTAACTAAGAAGCTTATTATCCTCCTTTGTCAGATTCACACTCCTTGCATTGGTGGAAGAGGGATAAGGTTCACAAGAATTTAGATAATAGGCCAAAGTGTAGTCATTGGGAAAGTTCATGATAGGAGTAGGTTTTGAGTCTGTCCAATCAATAAGTTTAGGGTTTACCAAGGATAATGATTTAGAGGTTTTTAAGGACAGCATCGCGCCAAAATCAAGACAATTAACTGACAAGACATGTTCTAATAAGTCAGCTTCTATAGTGTTTAGATCATTAAGATTCAAATCATCATTATTAGTGTCATTATTAGTGTTATGCGTACCTAAATATAGCAACTCATCATTTGATATTTCTCCTTCTTCCCTTATCATATTGGAACTCATATCTTGTCTCCTTTGGAATTATTCGAGTCCTAGTAAGATGCCAGTGTTTTCATTAATTATTCTAGGAATCTCTATCTCATACAATTCTGTGATGACATTGGTATTATGGGTAGTATTTAAACTTTCTCCTCTTTCTAATAAAGGTGCAAATTTATGGATTACATCTATCTCAATGTCCATGGTAGCATCAGACATATGATCCCATTCATTATAATGTGAGTCTGAGATATTGTCATCAGATCGATTTAGAAACTCAACAATAGTTATCTGGTGTGCCCTATTAGCCATTTGTGGATCAAAGTGTGGTAGATCTAGGACATGTGAAACTGCCACCAATTGCCCCCAGTTAGGATGTGCCTCTTGTTTTTTTCTTATAGGAGAGGGTTCCTCAAGAGTGTTTGAGCTACTTGCTTCCTCTTCTCTGTTTATGTATTCTTCTTATTCTTGAGAAATTTCTTCATGAGATTCTTTTTTTTGCTGAACTTCTGGAGAATCTTCTTCTTCTTCCTCCTTTAATTCCTGGACATTGTTTTGTGATAAAAAAGGAACATGATGCTCTAGTTGTTCTCCAAAAGTAGGTACATACTATTCTCCTTGGTATTTTGGGTTCTCAGCACCAATATGCAGTAATCTTTCATATATTTAAAATACAAGTTCTATTTCTTCCTCTTCTTCATCACTTCCTTTATCAAAGATTGGACCATCTCTTGAGGTAGGGTGTTCTGATGTATTATTGTAACCCAACCCTATTTTATCTTTAGTGTCTATGAATTCCATATGGATAGGCTCAATGTGTCCCTTTCCTTTATCTTGTAATGGCCCCCTCCCTTTGTATCCCATTTGTTAAGAAGGTCATAAGATTTGCCATATTTTTTGGGAGATATCTCAACATGTTTTACTTCATTTTCTCTTTTTTCCTCTTTATAAAGCCAAGCCAAGACTGATTTATCTTATTTTTCTTCCTCTTTAGAAGTAGAGGCTCTAACCATGCCAGTTGGTTCATGAATGTCTTTTTATTTTGATGCAGAAGGTGTGAAAGAGGGGGATGGTTTCCCATATTATCTAGGAGACACATGAATGTTAGCCAATGATGGTGTTTTCTCTAGTTTATATTCCCCCATGCTAGTTTCTTCAAGTTTTAATGTCTTTCCAAAGCTTCTCATCACCATGTATTAAGAGGTTTTAGTGGTGAACTCATTTGGAAATTCCTTATTATGAGGAACCATACTATCTACTTTGATGTTGTTGCAAGTGTAGCTTGAATCTGCAGGAATTGTTACTTCCACCCCATTGTGTGGGAATTTGATACATTGGTGGTAAGTAAATGGCACTAGTTGCATTTCATGTATCCAAGGTCTTCCTAGTAATATCTTATAGGCCAATGGTAGATCAAGAACTTGAAAAATCACATTGCGTTCAATTGGTCCTATTCTTATTGGTAAAACACGTAGTCCTTTGGATGATCTTTCCTCTTCATCATAAGCCTTGATGGTTATCTTACTCCTTGAATCAGTTGTATGCTCTGAAGATCCCAATGCTTTGACCAAATTGAGATTACATATATTCAAACCCACACCTCCATCTATCAATACATGTTTTACATGGTGTTTATGGATAAGAACTTCAATGTGAAGGGGTTGATTATGGGGATGAGTCAAATATTTGTCATCTTCTTCTTAAAAAGAGAGATAATGTGGGGCTGATATGTGGTTGACCATTACATGTAACTTGTCCACATATATGTCTTTCAGAACATTTGCATAATGTAGGGCTTGTTCAAGAACTTCCCTATGCAATGAAGTGATCTTTAATAACTCAAATATAGAGATTTGAGCCGAGGTTCTTTGTAATTGGTCTACCAAGTTATAGCTAGCAGATGGTATGGGAACCATTTGTGTTGATGTTGCTAATTTAGGAATTGTGATGATAGGTGGTTTAGATGATGTTGCCTATTTGGATGAGGAATTAACCCATTTAATCATGATTTGTGCTTGGCTTCGCGTTACTACATTTGAATGTGCTTATTTTTCCTTGACACCTCTGATAGTGATCACATTGATTGATTTGTTCTTTATGTCCAACATATTGATCACATTATAAGTACAGGAATAGGTGTAATTGACTTCATTTCCTTTTCCCTTAGAGGCTTCTCTTTTTTCATAGTTGGGAAATGGTTTATTATATGTTGTGTGATCTTCATTAGATGTATGTCCTTCCAATTTGATCTTGCCTCCATCAATGAGATCTTGTATAACATGTTTGAGTTTAATACAGTCATTAGTCTTGTGTCCTTTATTCTTATGGAACTCGAAATAGGCATTATCATTCCACCACCTTGGTTTTACTTTTGGTTCCCATAGTTTTGACTCTCATACAGTGATGATTTTTTTTATCTAAGAGAGTTTTAAAGACCATCTCAAGAGGTTCTCCCAATGGAGTAAATGCTCATTGTAGTCTAGATGTCCATGGTTTATTCTTATTGGTATTAGTGTTTGCTTTTGGTATTGTTGTTGTTACCTTAGCTTCTTTACTTTCTTGTAGTCTGTTTGTGAGATTTAACACAATTGGTTTAATGTTCACATTTGAGGCTTCCACCACTCCATCATTAACAACATTTTTATTATTGTTCCACCATTTAGGTTTTTTGTTATAGTTGTTAGAGGATTTATTGTCACTTTGGAGTGTAATCTCTCCTTTCTTGACCATAACTTATTTAGTGTGAATGACATTCTTTATCATTCTGTCAAAACTGGGAGAATATTGAATTTGTAGGGCATAATTCATTTTAGGTACTAAGTTATTTATAAAGAACTCCATCTTTTCAGATTTGTACATTGGTCTTGAGTACCTTGCAAATATTCTCCTCCACCATTGCAAAAAGTGTGTGAAGGATTCACCCGTTCGTTGTTTTGTATTGCAAAGATCCATCATGATAACATTGTGTTGTATGTTCTAGGAGTAATTTTGGAAAAATCTTTGAATTAACTCCTCAAATGTTTGCACACTTGGTGTTAGTTTAAAGAACCATTCCATAGCATTTCCACCTAGACTTCCTAGAAATAGCCTCATCAATTATGTCAGTTCGTGCATGTATTCTATGCTTAGGGCACAAAATTCTCTTACATGGTCATTTGGATCTGTTTCTCCCATGTATTTGTCATATTTGGGTCATACCATGTTAGGTGGGAATGTAACCATGTTTATACTTTTGTCAAAAGGAAACAGACATATGTGCTCCAAGGAGTATTTCTTTTTTGGTTTAGTCTTCTCTTTCTTGAGCGTTGCGAGTTCCATTTGCATTTGATATAGTTTTTTTGAGAGTATGGAGATAGGTGTTTTTACCTCTTCCTCCTTCAATCTTTCAACATCATAGTGTTTAGGAAGTTTAACTCCAAGAGAAGCTAAGTGAAGGAAGTATTTTTCTTTATCTTCCCCGATTATTTTATCCAAGATCCTTTGAAACTTCCTAATTTGTTTGATTTTATTGTATTCCTCTTCTGATATGTCTTCATCACTTTTTGAATCAAACAAAGGATGGTCATGATTTCTCTCTTCTTGAATTTCTCTTTCATCTTGTTCTTGGTTATATTCCTCAAAGGTAACACTCCATTCATGATTAGGTGCATCCATTTCAGGTGAGTCTTAATCAAAGAGGGGATTCATTTGAGATGTCTCTCCTTGTAGATATTTAAGCAATATTGGAGGTCTTTCTGAATAGTCAACAAGGTATTATTTACTTCTTGTGTTAACCATGAAAGAAAAGGTCTCAAATTGTCAAAAGTGTTCCAATTGTGCCAAAAAGGAATTTTAGAATTGTCCAAATGTGTTTGTCCAAGTTGTGGTGAGTGTGTGTTTGACTGTTTGAAGTGATTGATTCCAGTGTTAGAGGGCTAGAATGCCCTGATAGTGATTTGGGAGCCAAGAAGATTTGTTTAGTAATGTGACAACATGATTTGGGATCAATTGCGACAACCCTAAATAACATGAAAGGTAGACTTCCAATTAGATTGAGAAACAACGTCAGGTAGACTAGCAAGAAAAATAGATTTTGGCTGACAAGAAAAAAAGGGTATCCAAAACTGCAAATTTTTTGAGTTTGACATGTGTGCAAGTACCCTCTGTTCTAGATGCGACTGAGAAAATGTGAGCCTATATATACAAGATGCGAGCTTGTTCTTCCTAAATGCAACTCTGTTTACCATATGCGTGCCAAGATATACAAAATGTGAGCTTTCTTCCCAAATGTGACTCTATTTCCCAAATGTGACCTAGGAATTACCAGATACGAATCTCTAATGTTTTTTCTAATTTGTCCACTTTGTCTTGAAGAGCACAAAAATTTGTCTGACTCCAGGGTCTATCTGATGAATTCCAGAGTGTTTTTAAGAAGCATAGATGTCTTTGATTATCAAAATACTGATTGTTTGGAAGTGTTTATCTTGTTATTTTAATTTTTACACATCAAGCAAGTTGTTTAAGGACTAAACACACCTATTCCCTAAAATCTATGGCATAGCAGCATGAAAATATTTGCTCATAGACTCAGGTACACACTCAAATGCTAATCAAAATATGGCCACCACCAAGCATGCAATAGATACAGTCATGATGTCATATTATCTGACTCCAAATGCAAGTGAGGGCATAAAATGACGAGTATCTTGGGGAAATTACTATTTTCCTTGCACAAAGATTATCACCTTTCAAAGATGAATCAGGTGGTCTTAACTACAAAGTTAATTTGGGAATCCATGCGCAACCGTCCAACATAGAATTGCACAAGGAAAAATTAAGGTGTATATCCCTATGAGTACCTAGATGAGTGTAGTCTCGCATGAAAGATTCAATCGGCTTCAGTCTACACACATCCAAGCATGTCCAAGGAATGATATTCAAAATTCCAAGGAAAAAATTGATTACATCTTTTGAGACTTTGGCCTCAAGTACACATTTTGATTATAGTGAGATGGAAGGGCTAGTGTTCACCTATCCTCACTTAGGTCATTCCCAGGAGATTTTTTCCTCAACCAGTAGACCCTCTAAAGTTAAAAGTAAGAAAGAGGATTGGCATCTTAGGAGTCTAGATTTATGATTCTTCACGGGGAAGAAGAGCATACTCTCCTATCCATTCCATTTTCTCCTATCAAAAACATCATGAAATTTTTTTCCCTTGAATTGTCAAACTCAAAACTTAGTCCCCCATATCAAGTTTCTGATTTTCCAACTTGGGAAAAGAGCATAATCCTCTAGTTGAAATAAGAATCAAATTCAAATTTGAAAATTAGGTTCCTACAAAAGAATTTAACCAAAACACTTTTGAGCAATTTAAGTTTATTTCCCCAATTTCTATTCAAATCTTAACTTGATGTTTGAGGTTCTGGTTTTCCATGAAGGAAAAGAGCATACTTCTCTAATCAAGTTACGAATTGGAGAAAAATTGTGTTAAGTTCCTAGTATTGCAAAATAAGTTTGGTTGAGGGCATACATAAACCTACAAAACCACTTGTTATTAGTTTCATTCCATCTTCTTAGCCAAAGAAGTCTTTAACGGTGTCATACAAGAACTCAATAGGCTGCTCAAACAATAAGATTCATCCAAAAACATGCAAAGTTAGTTGATTAGTCATCAAATTTATCAATCATGCCAGTAGACTAACCAAATTTGACTCTAAACTTTACCAAATGCAATATTATTTCCTTAAATGTGATCCAAGAATAACTAAATGCAAGCAAAGATCCTAAATGTGATCTTTTATACTAAATAGGATCAAGAATTAACCAAATGTGAGCCTTTACCAAAAATAATTTAGGATTTATTGGATGCGATGCAGGATATCGCAGATGTGATCTTCTTTACCAGATGTGATCCTTTAATTCCAAATGAGATCCTTTTCTTCCAAATGTGACTATACACCCAAAAACAGAGTCAAATGATAATCAATTAGCTCAAAAATGGTGATAAATCTAGGGCTTTGCCCCACGGTGGGTGCTAGAAATGTGTGTGTTAATTATGTACTTGCAAGATGAAATACAACACTTCAATATGTCATTGCATCAATGGTTATAAATATGGAAATCAATTGAAAACCATAAGGAAACCATTGAAATCAACATATTGATTCCTATCTAAGAAGAGTATGATTTAAGCTATAATTTGCCCTCACATTATGCATTAAATCAGCGACACATTCAGTCCTAGAATGGAAGATTCATGGAGAAATTGAAGCTAACTATCATAAAATTCATGCTTAGAAATGATGCAAGGATTCATTAAAGCATAAATGAAATTTATCTAATTATCTATTTGAAATCATGAAACAAAATGACAACATATGGATGCAATTAGAATTCTAAAATTTTGGGCAGCATAAGAGTGCATTCAACATTCTAAAAACTGGGACCTATTAAACTCAAAATTCACTCCTTTTATCGAAGAATTTGAGAAATGAGTGGTTGAGATCAACTTGTGAGGAGAGGTGAGGATTGAATCTTTGGTGATCCATGTGGATGATCCATGTGAGTGAACTCTCATTGGCTCATGGATTGACTTTCCATGTGCAAGTGTTGAGTTGCATTTAGAGAGTTTATTTAATTCCTTTTAATTAATTACTTTAGCCAAGGATTTAATTGGGTTGATTTGATTTAAATAGGCCAAGGTAATTAAAGTGAGTTAGTGTGAAATCACTTTGATTTTAGGATATTAAAATGATTATTGATGAATTATGCCAATAACGAATAATTGGATTGACATAATTAGGGGTATGATCACATTTAGGGAAAATAGGGTCTCTAGCTAGAGTAGAAAAAATTAGGGTGGTTACATACATTATTTTTTTATTTTCATCATTATCTATCAACTCTATCAATTCTTGTTGTCAATTAGCCAAATCTTTTCTTATTCATTTTTATATGCAATTGGGTTTGGATATAATATATTCAAATTTTGAATTAGAATTAAATGAAATAATTACTAAAATTATTCAATCACATTTCAACCTTTATTTGTTCAAATGAAACATCATCTCCCTCATTTTGAGTTACAACGTGTCTTTGTCAGGCATTTTTTGGTACCTTATAGAAGTAATTTGTACCTTAGTAGTTATGATTCTTTTATGGAGTTATGTGCTCATGTTAACAATGTGAAATTAAAGTTTTGGTTTACATTATTTTAAATATGGTTATTTCATGCTTCTTCATCACATTCTTATCCTTTGAAGTTTCAAAATAAAATTAATTTGAAAATATTAGTGATAAAAAGAAAACAAAACTAGTGATAAACATTTGGCTAATGTATCTAATGTTATCAAATTTAAGTATGGAGAATTCAAAAAGTTGACAAAGTTGACTGATCTCATAGAGTTCAACCACTTCTAAGTATGGTTGGTGTTAATATGATTATTTTTCCTCTATTTTAGCCAGGATTGAATACTTCTAACTTGGGTGTACCTAAGGGATATATGATAAGCATGATATTTTTTAGATAGAGTTACTTAACATACTACACAACAATGATTTGATCTCAAACATAAGGTATGGTATTTAATTAATAATATTATGTTGCATATAGAGGGTGTTAAGGATCAAAAAAATCATTTTGTGGCTTTCCCTAATTAGAATGAAATATATATTAATAATGTGCATTTTCATGTGGATGGTCACAAGGGTCGTGCACAAATGGGTCATAGTGAGGTACATGAGCATAGATGTGATGTTTTTATAAGATTTATTATGAGATTTATTGTGATATTAGTATACACATAGTCTTTCATTGGTATGGTCCACACTATGGGTTTTTTTTTTCCAATTATTATGTTTTTTGGACGATAAGATTCTATATAACAATCAATAAGGGCTATTATATTAGTATTTTTATGGATTATGAATCATATGAAAGTGTTCTTATTGATCTAGCTTGTAAATATTATATGTGTATTGAAGATTAATTATTTAATCATCATATTGAATAGCAAACTTATGCAAAAAATGCATATTGTAAAGAAGGGAAAAAAGGGAAAGGATGAAAAAGGGAAGGAAAGGGAAGGTGCTAATGTTGAAGCTAATATCATTGGTATCTCTAACAAGTTTACATCTAAAAAAACCACCCATATCTTGGACTGTATTAAGGTGCAACCCATTAATCTCATGAGAGATTTGATGATTGGTGAATAAAATGTCAATCCTATATTTTTGGATTATGTAGGATGCTTGAGCATGGTGTAGGAGTTGGCCAATATAAATAATAAGGTGGGAAGACAAGAAATAAAAATACATTAGAAATGGAAAGAAAGATGGGGATTTTTTCTAGGTTTATTCCCTGAGTTATGCACAATTCGGCTACTTACCCATGTCTTCTACAATAGAAGGTTCTTGGCGAGGATGTAGAAGATGAAGGAAACTAAAAGGATTCTTCAAGTTTCTTATAGACGACTGGAGACATGTGATGTATGAGTCACACTACAACATAAAATCTCCTAGAAATATTTAACCTATTGGAACTAATAGGTACTGAGAGGGGAGGAGGGGTGAATCAGTACAAATAGATAGTAACCAAATTCAGCCACCATTTTGAACAACTGTTGAAATACTTTCCAAACTATAAAGCATATAACTGATGCAAATACACTAAAAAAAAGTGATATCAAGCATCCACAAATTCATCACACATAACACCAAAATTTTCACATGGAAACCCTTGTAAGAGGGAATAAATCATGGTGGGGATGACACCCACAATCCCAATAACTGTAGTAAATGAGTTTTCCTTGTTAGGAGCTACAAATACCCTTTCTGAAGGTTTACCCTATTAGGAGTGACTAGTAGACTATTAGGATTACAATAAAATCAGCTATGATCTACCTCTCTAGAGGATTTCAAACTTTAATAAAGAAGTTACCCTGTTAAAGGATTTACAAATACGAACCTATTAAAGTTCACCCGGTTAAGGGATTTTTCTTGTTGCAATTGTTAGAGAACAACAAGATTAGTGATCTGGATGTAGAAATGATTGATTTTCAGATCTAATAAGTTCTCTGCACTCTATAACTTCTTTGTGCTCTATGTCTATTATCTTTTTTCTCGCAACTTCAAATTGAAATCATAAAACCCAAATCATGCACTTCAACTCTTACAACTATTTCTCAACATTCATTTCATTATGAGAAGTACCTATATATAAAAATCTTCCACCAACTTAAAAATGATCTTGAAATTACTTTCCCATGAAAGCACCATGTGTCAATTTTAGAATCTTGATGAATTAAATGATTTATCATGACCGCATTAGGTCAAGATAAGATCTGCTAGTTACATCTCCAAAGTAGTCAAAAATGTTTTGACTTCTCCAATGTAACACCTCAAATTTGTCTTAAATGTTTTCATCAATCTCATAAGTATCAAAACATTAAATTTATAACCTTTATTCCACATCATCATATCATTAGAAATGATCACACATACTTTACTATTCACCGATTGGTGATCTACCGACTGGTACTCAAGAACATAAGTTTTCTACTTGTCTTAATGACTGTGATAATAAAAACTCTCACCGCTCAACCAAATAAGTTGTGGTTGGAACCAAATTGCAATCTAAGCTGGTTGAACTTGTATTTATGACTGGTCCTCATAATTCAAATTCTACCATGATTTCCACCAAAGTGATTTTATCATTGTCTACCGATCTTCTAGACTTAACCAATTTTCAGAAATACCTTCTTACTAATTTTATCTTCACTTCACCTGTATTATATCATGACTGTACTTTCTTAGTTTCTCCTTAGTTTCCACTTAGTTTCCAAAAATGAAAACCAAATAAGTGACTCCTTATAACTATACCTTAATATCCAACAATCTCCCAACACAATACCAACAATCTCCCAACATAATACCAACAATCTCCCCCTTTGGTATTGATGGCAAACATATGCTACCAAACATATGCTAACTGCTTACAATTGTGCAATCATAAAAATTATGACTCCCTATACATATACTCTCCATACATGCATATACTCCCTCATACATATACATACCATACATATATATACTCCCCCTTTGAAAACAATGACAAAGGTATAAAGACTAACAATATATGTATACTTAAACAAAATCTTACTTACATCCTGTCAAAGATCACTTTGAAAATTATCTTGGCCGAATCAAAAGATGTTTCCCATACCTTTTACAAGTAATCCATAGCAATAATTTTCTCAATCAAACTAGAAGCAAGATCTTCCATTCTATCTAGTGTTCTCATGTCAAGTAAGACAAGTGCATATTTTTCTTTATTCACATTCAGTTACATAAACTCTAGTATAGGCGATAAGGTTGCTTGAAGTTCTAGTAGAGTCATCATTCTCTCCTCTTTCTCATTTTGAATCTGCTTAACTTTGTGAGAAATTTTCTTGACCTGACTATAGTAAGTAGTTACTAAACTTGAAAAAAGAGCAAGCTGACTGCTTAAGTTCTCCAACTCCTTCTATGCTTCAGATTTGATTTGTTCCAAATCTTAAAAAAAATCAGTATACCTTTATACTTTGATAAGAAATTGACCTACCTTAGTCAATTTAGACTTAACTTCCTTTATCAATTCTGACAATTTAATCTAATCTGTAGTAATCTTCTCCACAAGTTTACCTATACACTTCTTTTCCAAGATTTCCTTTGCAAGATTCACTATAGATGAATATAAATTAGGACCTTGATTGATAATTTTCTTTATAAGAATATCCATTTGATCAATAGGTGTATCAGCTTCATCATATTCAACTTTGGCCACTAACTCAACTAGGATGTCTCTAGCTGCCTCAATACTCTTGTCTTATTCTTCTTTGATCTCACCTTGTCTCTTATAGCCTTTTTTCTCAATTGTTCTAAAAATTTCATCAATTCCTTTGGTTTTATTTTAGATAAATCGACCGGTGTGGTCGGTAAGTCTTCTTCATCAATTTCCTCTTCTTCCTCTTCTACAATAATCACCGGTTTCTTTTACACTAGTCTCTCCAAGACTTAGTTTCTTCTTCATCTCAGGTTCTTCTTCAATCCTTTTAGGAGTCTCCTCCAACTTACTTTCTACAAATTTCTCCTCTTTCTTCTTAGAAATTATTTCCTCTATTTTCTCCATAGGCAATGGTGAGGATTAATCCTCTTTGACTGTTATGTCTACAATTTCAATCTCATCACCACTTATTTGTAATAGACTGATATCTTGTGTTCCAATGTCCTTCACCAAGTTAGGAATATCAAGAAAAACATTCCCAATTAGTTGATCTACTAAAACTATATCATCTCTCTACATTGGTTCATTGACCTCTGCTTGAACTTGTTCTTCTTGTGTTGTTACCTCCTTTATATGTAGTAGCTTCTTCCATGTCTCAACAATTTCATTGTGTGCTCCGTATGTATCAATTAAAATTCTAGCTTCTTTGATCTTGATTTTGAACTTATGCTTGTGATGAGTAGTCATTATCTTTGCAACTTCAACACACAATTCAGGTTGTACTTGGATAAGTTCTCTTTCCATAATCTCTCTATCCAAGTGTAATGCAATGCTCCATCTAGCATCAAACAACTGACATAACTCATCAATGATACAAGAATGGATCTCCAAAGGTGTTCTAAAAAAATTATGAAAATGATAAATAATTGCATCTTCAATCTTCTTATCTTCATCATTTCCCAAAGTGTATCTCGTGCTAACAGTAGAAAGTCTACCATTGTCCACAATAACCTTTACAATATCACCATTTGAAGGGGCCTTCTTTGTTTCACCACTCTTCTTCAGTTAAGAGGAATCCTTATCCAATTTTGTCCTTTCTTCATCAATTTCCTTCTGAACATCCTTTACCTTAGTGTATTTTCTCTTTCTTTTGTAAGTTTTCTTAGGAGTATAAATATCTTGACTTTTCTTCCTTGATCATTCCACTTGATATTTAACTTTACTAGTTTTAGGTTTTCTTTATTTAATCTTAGCTTCAGTATTAGTTGTAGTAGTGCCAAATGTTCCTGCATTACATATTCCAAACTTTTTCTCTAGGTTAGATACTATTCTCCTATTTTTCCTTTCAATGACTGATTTCTTCAATTTCTTCTCAATTTTAGAAACTACTTCATCACGAGTTCCCAATCTTTGTGCTTGTTTGTCTAAGGTTTTTGACAACAAATCATCAACATGAAATGTTACTAAATCACCTTCAACTTCATAACCCATAGGAGGAATCCAATGTGTTCTAGGTTCCATAGCTTGCGCAATACATGAATCGGTATCTACTAGAAAAAATATCATTATTGTACTTCTCTACAATGCTAACTGGAATCATTTCTTGTTTATGCATTCTAGATTGTAAATTTTTAAAATAACCCCACATGACATTATTGAATTTATTCCCTAAATCTTTTATGAATTTACTTATCTAAGTGATTACCAATTTTTCCTTTGACCATACAACATTTCCTCTACCGGGGAAGAAATTTTGAACATAGAAGAACATACATACCAATAATGCTCCATACTTCAATGATTTTCATTTATCTCTCTTTATCCTTTCCATGTTTGTCAAGAACTGGCTTTTGATCATATCACATAGGTCATAAGATGAATTTTCATTAACAATCTGATATGCAACATGAATAGCACCACCAGGCACACTGTTAACCTGAATCAACTGGTAAAATCTGTAACCTATCACCATGGATACAAAATGAAATTCCTTGTCTACAATATTATTGATAGTCATAGCTCTGTCATCTTGTTTGGACTTGGTAAGTTTAGTGACCAGATGAGTAGCTTCCATTCTCAATGTACATTCAAAACCTTGTGCTCGAAATCCTATGACCCTGTGAATCATTGATGCAGGAGCATCCTGGGTGTAAGGGCAATCTTGCATCACCCAAAAATATGTGTTTTTCTATTCAATAAGGGCTATTTTGTACAAAGATGTTATTTTTGGAAACTTACTATTTTTATTAAGTTGGTTGTTTGAACTCAGAATGTTCTAATTTTCCAGGTGAAGGTTCATCTTAGTCATATAAGAATGCCAGTTGAATTTCATTACCAGATCATCTATATTGGCGAAGTTATTAAGGATTTACTATTGAGGTTTTAGGGTGCAAAACCTTTGAGCTCAATATTCAAGACCTTACAGGCTCTAGATCAAGGTCGAACCCCTGACTAACTTGCATTTTTCTAGTTAGGCACTGTAGATCGTGATCTCCCCTTTTTGGAAAGTGGTTATAATAGCCAATCAGAGCTACGGTTCAAAAGTTATGTCTTCCAGAAGTTGGGCTACCTAATCTCATGTTTTGTAAATATTTAAAGCCGACCCTTTTGGAATAAAAGTGAAAAATAATTAAATGCTAAGGGTAGTCAGCCTTAATGGCTAGATTTCTGGAACCTTCTCGGGCAGTGGAAAATTGCCTATTTAAGGAAGGCCCGTGGTGTTTTCTAGGGCAGTTCTGGGTGGTTATTTGAGGCTTTGTACTACAGATTATTGTAAGGGATGCCCATGTGGCTTTTGATATTGTAATTCTGAAGTTTGTAATTTCACATTTGTGGAGCCAATAAGAAGCCAATTTTCTATTCTTGCAAATTTATGTTGTTTCTCTTTGTTTATGTCGTGTACTTGTGGTATTAAGGGGAGTCCCCTTCATCAAGTGGTATTAGAGCGAGGTTGTTCTTGAGTGTGTAGATAGATTGCCGACTGTGAGGTAGTTTGCACCAGGACCGTGGTTAGGGTTTCAGCGATAAGAGAAAAAATGCCTCCATGAAGGGAGCATGGCAGAAGAGCTAGAGGTGTACCGCCCGAGGTTAGAGCCCTCCAGAGACAACTGCAAGCATTGCAAGAATATATTTGCAGAGGCATGAATCTTGCCGTAAGAGAGGAAAGTGAGGATGAAGCTGACGTAGAAGGAGATTTTGATCAGAAAGGAAAAACTTTGAACCAAGAGGAGGAAATGATTTTCTAGGCCATTTCCAAGATCGGGAAAAGACCTAAGCTTGAGGTTCCCACATTTTTGGGAAATCTTAACCCAGAAGAGTTGATTGACTGGATCAATGAAATAGAAGAATATTTTGAGTATGAAGATATTGATGATCCTGATAGGGTCAAATTTGTGAAGGTCTGACTGAAGGGTCATGTGAAGATCTGGTGGTAGGAGATTCAGTTGGAGCAAAATAGAAGAGGAAAGGAGAAAATCACAAGATGGGATTGGATGGTGGATAAATTGAACCGACAGTTCATTCCTGTTGATTATGAGCTCAATCTACTAAAGAAAATGCAAGGTTCAAAGAAAGCAGGAAAATCTGTCCAAGAGTATACGGAGGAGTTCTATCGAATCCTCATCCGACCAGGCCATGCAGAAGCTGACAAGGAGAAAGTTGCCCATTACCTTAATGGGTTAAGGCCAAGCATTTAGGAGGAGTTGAACCTGATCCAAATGAATATTATTGAAGAGGCCTACCAATTTTCTCTAAAGGTAGAGGAAAAGTTGAACAAGAAGTTTGAAAGCAGGCAAAGCGGAAGAGGTCGCGGTGGAAGATCTGGAGGACAATCTTATGGAGGCTGAAATGAAGATCAGAAAAAGAAGGATGAGGCTAGTAGTAGTCAGGTTCAGAGGGGAAATAATTTCATTAAAAATTATAGAGATCAAAGAGGAAGAGGATGAGGACAAGGATCAGGAAGAGGAGGCTTCCGTGGAACATGTTTTCACTGTGGAGAAGAAGGTCATAGGGCATATGAATGTCATCAACACCAAGGAAGGGTAGATAGGAGAAATGATAGCTAGGCTAGAGTTGCACATGTGGATGAAGATGAAAAATCATCTCATTCTGAAGATGTTGAAGGAGGAGAAGTCCTAGTTAACAGAAGAGTCCTGTTGAGTGGTGAAAATGAACTTGAGCAAAGGAGGAGCTTGTTTCGCACTAGGTGCAAGTGTGAGAATAAGTGTTGTGATGTGATTATTGATAGCGTAACTACTGACAATCTGGTGTCAGAAGAGATGGTCACAAAGTTGAATTTCAAGAGGCAGAAACACCCACATCCATACCGGATTGCCTGGGTGTAGGATGACCACAAGGTCATGGTTAATGAACAGTGCCTAGTAAAGTTTAAGATTGGAAGGTACTATGATGAGGTACTATGTGA